>SNQJ01S0190567.1:0-15578 GCA_010110895.2 Picea sitchensis | reverse complement strand
ATAGTTAACACAACATCCTTCACAGAAATTAACAACAACAAAGCATAACCTACTATGATTATACCTCCACTTTCATTTCAGAAAATTGGAAACTGGGTTTCTTATACCTCCACTTTCATTTCAGAAAATTGGAAACTAGGTTTATTGATAAATAATAAAAAAACACTATTCATACACTTCAACTTCTACACTAACAAACTTCCCTATTTTAACTAATTAACCTACAACTAATCACTCCTAATAGCACATATGCACTCACTATCTACTAAAATACCCTAATGATAGTTATTACATTTTTGTATTGAATTGTTATTCTCCAACACCTCCTCATAGTTCCACAGGTCATAGTTCCAAAGGGCATAGTTCCATAGGTCATAGCTCCACAGCTCACAGTTCCACAGGTCATAGTTCTATAGGGCATAGTTCTAGTGGTCATAGTTCCAGAGGTCATAGTTCCATAGGGCATAGTTCCACAAGTCACAGTTCCAGAGGTCATAGTTCCAGAGGGCATAGTTTCAGAGGGCGTAGTTCCACAGGTCATAGTTCCAGAGGGCGCAGTTCCAGAGGGTGTAGTTCCAGAGGGCGTAGTTCCAGAGGTCATAGTTCCATAGGGCATAGTTCCACAAGTCATAGTTCCATAGGTCACAGTTCCATAGGTCATAGCTCTACAGGGCGTAGTTCTAGAGTTCAGAGTTCCAGAGGTCATAGTTCTAGAGGGTGTAGTTCCACAAGTCACAATTCAAGAGGTCGTAGTTCCAGAGGTCATAGTTCCATAGGGTGTAGTTCCAAAGGGCGTAGTTCCATAGGTCATAGTTACAGAGAGCGTAGTTCCAGAACTATGACCTATGGAACTACGCCCTATGGAACTATGACATGTGGAACTGTCACCTTTGGAACTATGAACTGTGGAACTATGTGCTGTGGAACTATGACCTCTAGAACTACGCCCTGTGGAACTACAACCTCTGTAACTATGTGCTTTGGAACTTTGGCCTATGGAACTACGCGCTCTGGAACTATGACCTCTGGAACTATGACCTCTAGAACTACACACTCTAGAACTATGACCTCTGGAACTATGACCTTAGGGGACCTATGGAACTGTGACCTGTGGAACTTTGACCTATGGAACTACATCCTCTGGAACTATTCCCTATGGAACTATTCCCTCCAGAACTATGACCTCTGGAACTATGCACTATAGATCTATGACCTATGGAACTATGACCTGTGGAACTATGACCTGTGGAACTAGGACCTCTGGAACTATGCCCTTTGGAATCAGATCATTTGTTTTTTTAACATTGTATCTTTATCTTAGAGGAGTCTTTGGGGGTTAGCCTAGAACTATCCATATCATATCATGGATTTTTATGCTTTAGGGGATTTTTAGCCTCTATAACTACGCCCTCTAGAACTATGGCCCGTGAAACTATGAACTATGGAACTATGACCTCTAGAGCTATGCCCCCTAGAACTATAACCTGTGGAACTATGACCTCTAGAACTACGCCCTCTAGAACTATGACCTTTGGAACTATGACCTATGGAACTATGCCCTATGGAACTATGATCTCTGGAACTACGCACTTTGGAACTCTGCCTTATGGAACTATGACCTGTTGAATTACCCCGGGAACTATGACCTCTCGAACTACGCCCTCTGGAACTATGACCTGTGGAACTATGACCTCTCGAACTACGCCCTCTGGAACTATGACCTATGGAACTATGCCCTCTGGAACTATGACCTGTGGAACTATGCCCTCTGGAACTATGACCTATGGAACTATGACTTGTGGAACTGTGTCTTGTGGAGCTATGCCATCTGAAACTATGACCTCTGGAACTCTAACCTCTAGAACTACACTCTGTAGAACTGTGACCTGTGGAACTATGACCTGTGGAACTACGCCCTCTGGAACTATGCCCTTTGGAACCATGACCTCTGGAACTACGCCCTCTGGAACTATGACCTCTAGAACTACGCCCTCTGTAACTATGCCCTCTGGGACTATGACTTGTGGAACTATGACCTATGTAACTACGCCTTCTGTAACTATGCCTTTTGGAACTATAACCTGCGGAACTACACCTTCTAGAACTACACCTATGGAACTATGACCTAATGAACTATGACCTCTAGAACTACGCCCTCTAGAACTATGAACTCTGGAACTACACCCTCTGAAACTACACCCTCTGGAACCATGACCTATGGAACTACGCCCTGTGGAACTGTGACCTCTGGAACTACGCCCTCTAGAACTATGACCTCTTAAACTACACCCTCTAGAACTATGACCTATAGAAATACGCCCTCTAGAACTATGACTTGTGGAACTATGCCCTATGGAACGATGACCTGTGGAAATATGCCCTCTGGAACTATGCCTTCTGGAACTACGCCTTTTGGAACTATGACTTGGGGAACTACGCCTGTGGAACTATGACCTCTGGAACTATGACCTCTTGAACTACGCCCTCTGGAACTATGACCTCTAGAAATAAGCCCTCTAGAATTATGACCTCTGGAACTATGCTCTCTCAAACTATGACCTGTGAAACTATGCCCTATGGAACTATGACCTCTAGAACTATGTCGTCTGGAACTATGACCTGTGGAACTATGCCCTCTGGAACTATGAACTGTGGAACTACACCCTCTTTAACTATGCCCTCTAGAACTATGATCTGTGGAACTATGCCCTCTTGAACTATGACCTTTGGAGCTACACCCTCTGGAACTATGCCCTCTGGAACTATGACCTGTGGAACTGTGACTTGTGGAACTTCGCTCTATTGAACTATGACCTCTAGAACTCTGACCTCTAGAACTAAGCTTTGTAGAACTGTGACCTGTGGAACTGTGACCTATGGAACTATGACCTGTGCAACTACGCCCTCTGGAACTATGCCCTTTGGAACTATGACCTATGGAACTACGCCTCTAGAACTATGACCTGTGGAACTATGCCCTTTAGAACTATGACCTCTGGGTCTACACCCTCTAGAGCTATGACCTCTGGAACTATGACCTCTGGAACTACACCCTCTGGAACTACACCCTTTGGAACTATGACCTGTGGAACTACGCCCTCTGGAACTACGCCTCTAGAACTATGACCTGTGGAAATATGACCTCTCTAGCTATGCTCTCTGGAACTATGCCCTCTAGAACTATGACCTCTGTAACTACGCCCTCTGGAACTATGCCCTCTGGAACTTTGACCTCTGGAACTACGCACTATGGAACTATGACCTATGGAACTATGACCTCTGGAAAACGCCCTCTGGAACTATAACCTGTGGAACTATGCCCTCTAGAAGTATGCCCTGTAGAACTATGACCTGTGTAACTATGACCTCTGGAACTACGCCCTCTAGAACTATGACCTGTGGAACTACGCCCTCTTGAACTATGCCCTTTGGAACTATGACCTGTGGAACTATGCCCTCTGGAACTATGCCTCTAGAACTATGACATGTGGAACTATGACCTCTGGAACAATGCCCTCTAGAACTATGACCTCTTGAGCTACGACCTCCGGAACTACGTCCTCTAGAACTATGACCTCTGAAACTATGACCTCTGGAACTATGCCCTCTGGAACTACACCCTCTGGAACTATGGCCTGTGGAACTACGCCCTATGGAACTATGCCTCTGGAACTATTACCTGTGGAACTATGCCCTCTGGAACTATGACCTATGAAACTATGCCCTCTGGAACTATGCCCTCTGGAACTATGGCCTCTGGAGCTAGGCCCTCTGGAACTATGACCTCTGGAACTACGACTTGTGGAACTATGCCCTCTGGAACTATGACCTCTAGAACTATCACTTGTGGAACTATGACCTCTAGAACTACGCCCTCTGGATCTATTACCTCTGGAACTATGCCCTCTGGAACTACGCCCTTTCGAACTATGACCTATGGAACTACGCCCTCTGTAACTATGCCTCTGGAACTACGACGTCTGGAACTACTCTGTGTGGATCTATGACCTGTGGAACTATGCTCTTTGGAACTATGCCCTTTGGAACTATGACCTGTGGAACTACGCCCTCTGGAACTACGCCTCTGGAACTATGACCTGTGGAACTACGACCTCTGGAGCTACGCCCTCTGGAACTATGCCCTCTGGAACTATGACCTATGGAACTAGGCCCTGTGCAACTATGCTCTCTAGAACTACGCCCTCTGGAACTATGACCCCTGGAACTACGCCTTCTGGAACTATGACCTGTGGAACTACACCCTCTGGAACTATTACCTGTGGAACTACACCCTCTAGAACTATGACTTATGGAACTATGCCCTCTGGAACTATAACCCGTAGAACTATGACCTTTGGAACTACGTGCTTTGGAACTTTGACTTGTGGAACTACGCCCTCTGGAACTATCACCTCTGGAACTACGCCTCTGAAACTATAACATGTGGAACTATGACCTCTGGAACTACGCCCTCTAGAACTACTCCCTCTGGAACTATGCCCTCTGGAACTATCACGTGTGGAACTACGCCTTGTGGAACTACGCTCTCTAGAACTACACCCTCTGGAACTATGACCTTTGGAACTACGCCTTCTGGAACTATGACCTGTGGAACTACGCCCTCTGGAACTATGCACCCTCTAGAACTATGACCTGTGGAACTACGCCCTCTCGAACTACGTCCTTTGGAACTATTACTTGTGGAACTATGCCCTCTGGAACTATGACCTCTTGAGCTACGCCCTCCGGAACTACGCCCTCTGGAACTATGAACTTTGGAACTATGACCTCTGGAACTATGCCCTCTAGAACTACACCCTCTGGAACTATGGCTTGTGGAACTACGCCCTATGGAACTATGCCTCTGGAACTATTACCTGTTGAACTATGCCCTCTGGAACTATGACCTATGGAACTATGCCCTCTGGAACTATGCCCTCTGGAACTATGGCCTCTAGAGCTACGCCCTCTGGAACTATGGCCTCTAGAACTATGAATTGTGGAACTACACCCTCTGGAACTACGACCTCTAGAACTATGACTTGTGGAACTATGACCTCTAGAACTACGCCCTCTGGATCTATGACCTCTGGAACTATGCCCTCTGGAACTATGCCCTTTCAAACTATGACTTGTGGAACTACGCCATCTGTAACTATGCCTCTGGAACTACGACCTCTGGAACTACGCCCTGTGGAACTATGACCTATGGAACTGCACCCTCTGGAACTATGCTCTTTGGAACTATGCCCTTTGGAACTATGACCTGTGGAACTATGCCCTCTGGAACTACGCCTCTGGAACTATGACCTGTGGAACTACGCCCTCTGGAACTATGCCCTCTGGAACTATGACCTGTGGAACTAGGCCCTGTGGAACTATGACCTGTGGAACTACGCCCTCTGGAACTATAACCCGTAGAACTATGACCTTTGGAACTAGTACCTTTGGAACTACGTGCTCTGGAACTTTGACTTGTGGAACTACGCCCTCTGGAACTATGACCTCTGGAACTATGACCTCTGGAACTACGCCCTCTGGAACTATGACCTCTAGAGATATGATGGAACTATTACCTTAGGAACTGTGACCTCTGGAACTGTGACCTCTGGAACTACACCCTCTAGAACTATGACTTTGTGAACTATACCCTCTGAAACTATGACCTCTAGAACTATGACCTCTAGAACTACCTATGGAACTATGACCTCTAGAACTATGCCCTCTGGAACTATGACCTGTGGAATGACCCCAAGAACAATGACCCATGGAACTATGACATTTAGAACTATACCCTCTGGAACTATGAGCTCTGGAACTATGCCCTCTAGAACTATGACCTCTGGAATTATGACCTATGGATCTATGCCCTCTGGAACTACGTGCTATGGAACTTTGACCTGTGGAACTATGCCCTCCAGGACTATGACCTCTAGATCTACGCCCTCTGGAACTATGACCTCTGCAACTGTGACCTTTGGAAATATGACTTGTGGAACTACGCCCTCTATAACTATGCCTCTGGAACTACGCCTCTAGAACTACGACCTCTCGAACTACGCCCTGTGGAACTATGACCTGTGGAACTACACCCTCTGAAACTACGCTCTTTGGAACTACGCCCTTTGGAACTATGACCTGTGGAACTACACCCTTTGGAACTACGCCTCTGGAACTATGAGATGTGGAACTGTGACCTCTGGAACTATGCCCTCTGGAACTACTCCCTCTGGAACTATGCCCTCTGGAACTATGTCCTGTGGAACTACGTCCTGTGGAACTACGCTCTCTAGAACTACGCCATCTGGAACTATGACCTTTGGAACTACGCCTTCTGGAACTATGACCTGTGGAACTACAACCTCTGGAACTATGCCCTCTAGAACTATGACCTGTGGAACTACGCGCTCTGGAACTATGACCTGTGGAACTATGCCTTTTGGAACTACGACCTTTGGAACTACGACCTTTGGAACTATGACCGGTGGAACTGTGACTTGTGGAACTACGTCCTCTGGAACAATGACATTTGGAACTATGACCTATAGAACTATGATCTCTGGAACAATGCCCTCTAGAACTATGACCTCTAGAACTACGCCCTCTGGAACTACGCCCTCTTGAGCTATGACCTATGGAGCTACAACCTCTAGAACTACCCCCTCTACAACTATGACGTCTGAAACTACGCCCTCTGGAACTACGACCTTTGGAACTATGACCTCTGGAACTACGCCCTCTGTATCTACACCTCTGGAACTACGCTTCTAGAACTACAACCTCTGGAACTATGCCTTGTAGAACTATGACCTATGGAACTATGCCCTCTAGAACTATGCCCTCTGGAACTATGCCCTTTGGAACTATGACCTATGGAACTACGCCCTCTGGAACTATACCTCTGGAACTATGACCTCTAGAACTATGACCTCTGGAGCTACGCCCTCTGGAACTATGACCTCTAGAACTATGCCCTCTGGAACTACGCCAGTTCATAGTTCGAGAGGGCATATTTCCAGAGGTTATAGTTCCACAGGTCATAGTTCCAGAGGGCGTAGTTCCATAGGTCATAGTTCCAGAGGGAATACTTCCACAGGTCATAGTTCTAGTGGCGTAGTTCCACAGGTCATAGTTCTAAAGGGCATAGTTCCACAGGTCATAGTTCCAAAGGCCGTAGTTCCAGAGGGCGTAGTTCCACAGGTCATGGTTCCACGGGTCACAGTTCCACAGGTCACAGTTCTACAAAGCGTAGTTCTAGAGGTCAGATTTCCAGAGGTCATAGTTCCAGAGAGCGTAGTTCCACAAGTCATAGTTCCAGTGGGCGTAGTTCCAGAGGGTGTAGCTCCACAGGTCATAGTTCCATAGGGCATAGTTCCACAGGTCATAGTTCTAGAGGGCGTAGTTAGAGAGGGTGAAGTTCCACAGGCCATAGTTCCAGAGGGCATATTTCCAGAGGTCATAGTTCCAGAGGGCATAGTTCTAGAGGTCATAGTTCCACAGGTCATGGTTCCACAGGTCACAGTTCTACAAAGCATAGTTCTAGAGGTCAGATTTCCAGAGGTCATAGTTCCAGAGAGCGTAGTTCCACAAGTCATAGTTCCAGTGGGCGTATTTCCAGAGGGCGTAGCTCCACAGGTCATAGTTCCTGAGGGCGTAGTTCCACAGGTCCTAGTTCCAGAGGGCATAGTTAGAGAGGGTGTAGTTCCATAGGTCATAGTTCCAGAGGGCGTAGTTCCAGAGTTCATAGTTCCCAGGGTCATTCAATAGGTCATAGTTACATAGGGAATAGTTCCAAAGGGTGTAGTTCCAGAGGTCATAGTTCCATAGGGCATAGTTCCAGAGGTCATAGTTCCATAGGGTGTAGTTCCATAGGTCATAGTTCCAAAGGTCATAGTTCCAGAGGGCATAGTTCTAGAGGTCATAGTTCCACAAGTCATAGTTCCAAGGGGCATAGCTCTAGAGGTCATAGTTCCATAGGTCATATTTCTGTGGGCCATAGTTCCAAAGGGCGTAGTTATAGAGGCTAAAAATCCCCTAAAGCATAAAAATCCATGATATGCTATGGATAGTTCTAGGATAACCCCCAAAAATTCCTCTAAGATAAAGATACAATGTTAAAAAAACAAATGAACTGATTCCAAAGGGCGTAGTTCCATAGGCCATAGTTCCACAGGTCATAGTTCCACAGGTCATGGTTCCATAAGTCATAGATCTAGAGTGCATAGTTCCAGAGGTCATAGTTCCAGAGGGCATAGTTCCACAGGGAATAGTTCCAGAGGATGTAGTTCCATAGGTCATAGTTCCATAGGTCACAGTTCAATAGGTCATAGTTCCATAGGTCATAGCTCCAAAGGTCATAGCTCCATAGGTCATAGTTCTGGAGTACATAGTTCCAAAGGTCATAGTTCGAAAGGTCATAGTTCTAGAGCATGTAGTTCCATAGGCCAAAGTTCCAGAGCACATAGTTACAGAGGTCATAGTTCCACAGGGCATAGTTCTAGAGGTCATAGTTTCACAGGTCATAGTTCCACAGTTCATAGTTCCAAAGGTCACAGTTCCACATGTCATAGTTCCNCATAGGCCAAAGTTCCAGAGCACATAGTTACAGAGGTCATAGTTCCACAGGGCATAGTTCTAGAGGTCATAGTTTCACAGGTCATAGTTCCACAGTTCATAGTTCCAAAGGTCACAGTTCCACATGTCATAGTTCCATAGGGCGTAGTTCCAAAGGTCATAGTTCTGGAACTACGCCCTCTAGAACTACAACCTGTGGAACTACACCCTTTGGAACTACACCCTCTCGAACTATGACCTCTGGAACTATGACCTGTGGAACTGTGACTTGTGGAACTACGCCCTCTAGAACTATGACCTCTGGAACTCTGAACTCTAGAACTATGCCCTGTAGAACTATGACCTATGGAACTGTGACCTATGGAACTACACCCTATGGGACTATGACTTGTGGAACTACGCCCTCTGGAACTACACCCTCTGGAACTACGCCCTCTGGAACTATGACCTGTGGAACTATGCCCTCTGGAACTACGACCTCTGGAACTGTGACTTGTGGAACTACGCCCTATGGAACTATGACCTCTAGAACTATGCTCTGTAGAACTATGACCTGTGGAACTGTGACCTGTGGAACTATGACCTGTGGAACTACGCCCTCTGGAACTATGACCTATGGAACTACGCCCTCTGGAACTATGACCCATGGAACTACGCCCTCTGGAACTATGACCTATGGAACCATGCCCTTTGGATATATGCCCTCTGGAACTATGACATGTGGAACTATGACTTGTCGAACTGTGACATGTGGAACTACGCCCTCCAGAACTATGACCTATGGAACTACACCCACTGGAACTATAACCTGTGGAACTGTGACTTGTGGAACTATGTCCTCTAGAACTATGACCTCTGGAACTACGCCCTGTAGAACTATGACATGTGGAACTATGACCTATGGAACTATGACCTACGGAACTACACCCTCTGGAACTATGTCTTGTAGAACTATGCCCTCTGGAATAGTGACCTATGGAACTACGCCTGCTGGAACTACAACCTATGGAACTATGACCTCTGGGAATACACCCCCTAGAACTACGCCCTTTGGAACTATGAACTCTGGAACTATGACCTCTGAAACTGTGACTTCTGGAACTATGCCCTCTGGAACTATGAACCAAGTAACTACGCTCTCTGGAACTATGACCTGCAGAACTACGCCCCTTGGAACTATGACCTCTGGAACTACGCCCTCTGGAACTACTCCCTTTAGAACTATGACCTTCGGAACTATGACCAGTGGAACTGTGACTTGTCTAACTACATCGTCTCGAAATATGACCTCTAGAACTACGCCATGTATAACTATGACCTGTGAAACTGTGACTTGTGTAACTATGACCTATGGAACTATGCCCTCTGGAACTATGACCTGTGGAACTACGCCCTCTGGAACTATGACCCATGGAACTACACCCTGTAGAACTATGACCTCTAGAACTATCCCTTGAGTAACTACGCCCTCAAGAACTATGACCTGTGGAACTATGCCCTCTAGAACTATGACCTGTGGAATTGTGACATGTGGAACTATGACCTGTGGAGCTACGCCCTCTGGAACTATGACCTCTGGAACTATGCAATCTGGAAATATGCCCTTTGGAACTATGACCTGTGGAACTACGCCCTTTAGAACTATGACCTCTAGAACTACGCCCTCTGGAACTACGCGCTTTCGAACTATGACCTCTGGAACTACATCCTCTAGAACTATGACCTCTGGAAATATGACTTCTAGAACTACGCCCTGTAGAACTATGACCTATGGAACTATGACATGTGGAACTATGACGTGTGGAACTACGCCCTCCATAATTATGACTTGTGGAACTATGACCTTTAGAACTACGCCCTCTGGAACTATGACCTGTGGAACAGTGACTTGTGGAACTACGACCTCTGGAACTATTCCCTTTGGAACTATGACCTGTGAAACTACGCCCTCTGGAACTATGCCCTCTGGAACTATGACATGTTGAACTATGCCCTGTGGAACTATGACCTGTGGAACTACACCCTCTGGAACTACGCCCTTTGGAACTATGACCTCTAGAACTACGCCCTCTAGAACTATGACCTCTGGAAATATGACCTCTAGAACTACGCCCTGTAGAACTATGACCTGTGGAACTGTGACATGTGGAACTATGACCTGTGGAACTACGCCCTCCATAACTATGACTTGTGGAACTATGAACTTTGGAACTACGCCCTCTGGAACTATGACCTGTGCAACTGTGACTTGTGGAACTACGACCTCTGGAACTATGCCCTCTCGAACTATGACATGTGAAACTACGCCCTCTGGAACTACGCCCTCTGGAACTCTACCCTCTGGAACCATGACCTGTGAAACTACGCCCTCTGGAACTACGCCCTCTGGAACTATGACCTGTGGAACTATGCCCTGTGGAACTATGACCTGTGGAACTACGCCCTTTGGAACTACGCCCTCTGGAACTATGCCCTCTGGAACTATGACCTCTGGGACTGTGACTTGTGCCTGTGGAACTACGTCCTCCGAAACTATGACTTGGCTCTGGAACTTTGGCCTGTGGAACTACGCGCTCCAGAACTATGACCACTAGAACTATGTCCTGTGGAACTACGGCCTGTGGAACTATGACTTGTGGAACTACGCCCTCTGGAACTATGACTTGTGGAACCACGCCCTCTGGAACTAAACCCTCTGGAACTATGACATGTGCAACTATGACCTGTGGAACTGTGACATGTGGAACTCTGCCCTCCAGAACTATGGCCTATGGAACTTTCACCCGTGGAACTACGCAATATGGAAATATGAACTATGGAACTGTGACTTGTGGAACTATGCCCTCTGGAACTATGACCTCTGGAACTACGCTCTGTAGAACTATGACATGTGCAACTGTGACTTGTGGAACTATGACCTGTGGAACTACGCCCTCTGGAACTATGACCTGTGGAACTACGCCCTCTGGAATTGTGACCTATGGAACTACACCCTATGGAACTACGACCTCTGGGACTACGCCCCCTAGAACTACGCCCTCTGGAACTATGACCTCTAGAAGTATGACCTCTGGAACTGTGACTTGTGGAACTACGCCCTTTAGAACTATGCCCTATGGAACCATGAACTGAGGAACTATGCCCTTTGGAACTATGCCCTCTTGAACTATGACCCGTGGAACTACGCCCTCTGGAACTACTCCCTTTAGAACTATGACCTTCGGAACTATGACTAGTGGAACTGTGACTCGTGGAACTACGTCGTCTGGAAATGTGACCTCTAGAACTACACCATGTATAACTATGACCTGTGGAACTGTGACCTGTGTAACTATGACTTGTGGAACTACGCCCTCTGGAAATATGACCTGTGGAGCTATGCCCTCTAGAACTATGACCAGTGGAACTACACCTTCTGGAACTACACCCTCTGGAACTATGACCTCTATAACTATGCCTTGTCGAACTATGCCCTCTGGAACTATGACCTATGGAACTACGCCCTCTAGAACTTAGGCCCTCTATAACTATGACCTGTGGAACTGTGATCTGTGGAACTATGACCTGTGGAACTACGCCCTCTGGAACTATGACCTCTGGAACTATGCCTTTTGGAACTACGCCCTTTGGAACTATGACCTATGGAACTACACCCTCCGGAACTATGATCTTTTGAACTACGCCCTCTAGAACTACGCCCTTTGGAACTATGACCTCTAGAACTACGCCCTCTGGAACTACACCCTCTGGAACTATGACCTCTGGAGCTATCACCTCTAGCACTATGCCCTATGGAACTATGACATGTGGAACTGTGACATGGGGAACTATGACCTATGGAACTATGCCCTCCAGAACTATGACCTATGGAACTATGACCTGTGGAAGTATGCCCTCTTGAACTATGACATGTGGAACTGTGACTTGTGGAACTACGACCTCTGGAACTACACCCTCTGGAACTATGACCTATGGAACTACTCCCTCTGGAACTATGCCCTCTGGAAATATGACATTTTGAACTATGCCTTCTGGAACTATGAACTGTGGAACTACGCCCTCTAGAAATACACCCTCTGGAACTATGACCTCTAGAACTATGACCTGCAGAACTGTGACTTGTGGAACTACACCCTCTGGAACTCTAACCTCTAGAACTACACCCTGTAGAACTATGACCTGTGCAACTACGCCCTCTGGATTTATGACCCGTGGAACTACACCATCTGGAACTATGACCTGTGGAACTAAGCCCTCTGGAACTATGACCTTTGGAACTACGCCCTTTGGAAGTACGCCCTTTGGAACAATGACCTCTGGAACTATGACTTGTGGAACTGTGACTTGTGAAACTATGCCTTCTAGAACTATGACCCCTGGAACTCTGAACTCTAGAACTACGCCCTGTAGAACTATGACCTGTGGAACTGTGACCTATGGAACTATGACCTGTGGGACAACGCCCTCTTGAACTATGACCTGTGGAACTACGCCCTCTGGAACTACGGCCTCTGGAACTACACCCTTTGGAACTGCGCCCTCCGGAACTATGACCTGTGGAACTACGCCCTCTGGAACTATGACCTCTAGAACTATGACCTCTGGAGCTATGACCTGTGGAACTACGCCCTCTGGAACTATGACCACTAGAACTATGACATGTGGAACTGTGACCTCTGGAACTATGACCTGATTAACTGTGACCTCTGGAACTATGACCTGTGGAACTAAGACCTTTGGAACTATGACCTGTGGAACTACGCCCTCTAGAACATAGAGCAGAAGGATTGTTCCAGAGGGTGTAGTTCTAGAGGGCGTGGTTCTAGAGGGCATAGTTTCAGAGGGCATAGTTCCACAGGTCATAGTTCCAGAGGTCACAGTTCCACATGTCATAGTTCCACATGTCACAGTTCCACAAGTCATAGTTCTACACAGCATAGTTCTAGTGGTCATAATTCCAGAGGTCATAGTTCCGAAGGGTGTAGTTCCACAAGTCACAGTTCGAGAGGTCGTAGTTCCAGAGGGCGTAGTTCCAGAGGGCGTAGTTCCACAGGTCATAGTTCTATAGGGTGTAGTTCTAGAGGTTAGAGTTCCAGAGGTCATAGTTCTAGAGGGCGTAGTTCCACAAGTCATAGTTCCACAAGTCATAGTTCTAGAGGTCATAGTTCCAGAGGGTGTATTTCCAGAGGGCGTAGTTCCACAGGTCATAGTTCTAGAGGGTGTAGTTCCACAGGTCACAGTTCCAGAGGGCGTAGTTCCACAGGTCATAGTTCCATAGGGCGTAGTTCCACGGGTCATAGTTCCATAGGGCATAGTTCCAGAGGTCGTAGTTCCACAAGTTACAGTTCCACAGGTCATAGTTCCAAAAGGCGTAGTTCAACAGGTCATAGTTTTGGAGGGCGAAGCTCCATAGGTCACAGTTCCACATGTCACAGTTCCACAGGTCATAGTTCCACAAGGCATAGTTCCAGGGGTCATAGTTCTAGAGGGTGTAGTTCCACAGGTCACAGTTCCAAAGGGCGCAGTTCTAGACTTTGGGATTTTTAAATGTAGTTTTAGAAGAAATTCCCGAAACCAGAAATTGCGAAATGATTAATTATCCGATAATCGCTTTTAAAATATTAATTAATCATATTTATCTTTAAGTGCTTCGGAAATTTGGACTTCCAAGATTTTAGGATTTGATGAAGAGTCAGCGTCCGAACCCCGAAGTGCAGAATTGTTAATTATCTCTTGACCAAGATTAACTTAATTAATTAAAATTTAATACTTCGACATTTTATTGCTTCGTGGATTTACAAATTATCTCTTTGTTATATTTCCAAAGGGTCATCTCCCGTAGTAACGTGTCGTGGATGATGTCATTCTAGATTATGTGTCGAGAAAGGGAGAAGCCACGTGTTACCTAGAATCGTATGAATCTTCAAACGATAATGTCATAAGTAGGTGCCATGTGTCAACTCAGGGAAGACTCAAAAGATACACTTGTATTACAACTCGTGTCCTTTAAAGTTTTAGGAAATAGTGACGAACGAACACTTTTGGATTTTGGGACTTTTATCGTTAAGAATTATCGAAATACTTAAAGCGCAAAGCTCCGAAGCAACCTTTAGTGATTCATGTTATTAATCATCAGGCGACTCCAAAACTCTGGATAAATTAGGATCATTCTATCAAATGAAAAACTTCATCATCGACAAAAATCATGCGCGCTTTATTACGGATTGACCAGAACTGAATTTGATTTAAATTTCAAAATTTAATTTATGAGTTACCACTTTGGGAAGGATTATATTTTCATGAAGTGGAGAATCTCAAGATCAAATTTTAGGATTATATATGTTCCAACAGACACCAATCCCCACCATTGAGTACCAACTTAGAAAGAGACACCAATCTCTTTGTTTGAGTGGCACCAATTCCTACTCTTACAGATATCCATAGACACCAATGCCCACTGATAAGCACCAACTTAGTAAGAGACACCAATCTCTTTGTGTGAGCTTCACCAACCTTCACTGAATTTGTTTGCTACTTATGCCTTCACCAGGTTTGCTCATTGCTTCTACCTTCACCAGGACTACTCATCGATTTTTCCTTCACCAGGTCTACTCACTACTTTTCCCTTTACCAGGTCTGACCAAAACTTGAATTTCCAAATGGCAACTTTCCCAAAGCTTGTTGTTTTAGGCCTCTTCCCAAGAACGAAATTGTACAACATGCCACGTATCCAATTTTGCAAATACGAGTATAAAATTTTTACCTAAGGTACTTATGTATGTCTCCTCAGATCCTTAAAATTTACACAGTCTGAAAAGTCCAGGAAAAGAAGTTAAAGTGAAAATGTCAAACTGACATGTTTGAAATTTTTACTTGAGGTACTTCTGTATGTCTCCTTAGATCTATGAAATTTGCACAGTAAAGTCCCAGAAAAGAAGTTATAGTGAAAATGTCAAATTGGCCTGTTTGAAATTGATTTCAGGACCATTCAGGAACCCTAAATT
>SNQJ01S0190566.1:7066-18166 GCA_010110895.2 Picea sitchensis | reverse complement strand
AGTAGTTGGCCCGTTGAGGAGAATAAGGGGAGGATCTTTCAAGATTAGAAGGCAGTTGCATTCAAATTCTTGGTTCCATCAGAAGATCCCTGATCTAAGGAAGAGGTACCTCAACTTGTTCTAAAGATAAATCAAGAGGTTAATCTCCTCTTAACCTATATAAGTAAGCTCTATGATTGTGAAAAAGAGGAAGAATTGCTAGCATGAAACCTACGATCTCATAGGAAACACACAGTCAGCCAAAGGAGAGTGATCAATGAAGTTGTTGTTACCCAGGTTGTGGATCTTTCGAGCAAGGGTTAGACGAAGAGGACTTGACGAAGCTATCAGATTTGCATCTACGATTGTAGGTACTCTTGTCGTTATTCTCATTAATATGACATGCTTGGCCTGTTTCTTTCTAGTTTGTGTCTCATGTTACATGAACTTATCATTGATAGATAGATCTGTTTTCAAGCTAATGTCAATAGAGTAGGAAGTGCTCGTATCTTATTTGTCAACAGAACTTAGCGAGGAGCAAAGGATCAGAGCGCAACTCGGAGCGCGCAGTGACAAATGTCGATAAAAAGGTACTTTTGTTCTCCTTCCTTCTCATGTGTTAGTTTGGATAGATTTGAAAGAAAGTCAGTGTCCTCGTTAAGAATTTTTCTTTCTAGAGCTAGGGTCAAGCTCTTAGAGGAAATCTACCTGTCCGCAGGGAGATTTTCCTACAACACCTGGCCCCCCTAGAACCCCCTAGGAAGTGCCCGATGCACACGACCTAAATAGAACTACTAGAGGGATCATCGGACGCAGTTGTCGAATCTGACGCGCCCACACACACACATGCAAAGAATATAGCACATACCCAATAGGAAGAAGGATGGGTTGTGGAGACTCTGCATTGACTACCATCAATTGAACAAGGAAATGATCAAGAAAAAATATATGTTACCAAGAATAGATGATTTGTTTAATCAAATGAAGGGCACGATGGTGTTTTTGAAGATCCACTTGAGATCAGGATATCACCAATTATAGATCAAGGAGGAAGACATTCCTAAGACTTTATTCAAGACAAGGTTTGGACATTACAAGTTTACCATTTTACCTTTTGGACTGAAAAATGCCTCAGGGGTATTCATGAGCTTGATGAATGTGGTGTTCCACGAATACTTGGATAAGTTTGTTCAAGTATTCATTGACGATATTTTGATCTATTCTCGGACGATGGAAGAACATCATGAACATTTTTGCTTCGTACTATAGTATATATGAGAGAACAAATTGTATGGGAAATTGTCAAAATGCTCTTTTTATCAATTGATGATTCATTATTTAGGGTATGTTATCTCCGACGAAGGTATTGTTGTGGATACAATCAAGGTAGAGGATATTATGGAATGGAATGTGTTGATGAACGTACCAGAAGTACATAGCTTCATGGGTTTAGGTGGATATTATTGATGATTTGTCGAAATTTTTTCGAATATAGAAAATCTGATTATAGAATTGCAGAAGAAAAACAAGAAGTTTGTATGGACCAAGAAATGCGTGGAAGAATTTCGAAGGCTCAAGGATTTTTTGACGATAATGTCAATACTAAAAGTCCCTGACATGGATGAGGACTTCTTGGTATGCACAGACACATCCAAGGAAGGTCTAGGTAGAGTCTTGATGCAAGATGGTCGAGTGATTGCTTACATTTCAAGGAAGTTAAGAAATCATGAGGAGAACTACACAGCGCATGATTTGGATTTGTTGGCCATTGTGTATGCCCTGAGAGTGTGGAGGCACTACCTAATTGGATGAAAATGTGAACTGAAAATAGACCACTATGGTTTGAACCATATTTTTACACAAACTGACTTGAACACGCGACAAAGGCGTTGGTCAGAACTGCTTAGCGAGTATGATTTTGAGATTACCTACATAAAATGAATAATGAGCAGAGTGGCAGATGTGTTGAGTCGGAGAACATGCATATTTTCGGTGATATCTCTCCAGATGAATATTTATGGAAAGATTCTAACTATAAAATGAAACGATGATTGGTATAAAGAGGTTAAGCAAAATATCAGACAAGACACCATGTTCGTATCAAAATTTGTGGGATTTACTATGGACAATGACAAATTAATTAGATATAATAACCAGATTTATGTACTTCCTAACGATGAGTTGACAAGTTTGATATTAAACGAAGTTCATAGGGAGGTGTACATGGCTCATCCAAGAGTCACGAAGATGAGGGAAGACCTTAAACCCTTATTCTTTTGGGAAGGAATGAAGGCATAAATCGTCAACTACATGGCGAGATGTCTAGAATTTCATCAAGTGAAGGCTGAACATAGGCATCCAATAGGATTACTACATTCACACGTTATTACAAAATCAAAATGGGAGGTCATTTCAATGGACTTTATGGTGGGATTGTCGCTAACAGCAAGGATGCATGACTCAATTTTCATGGTAGTTGAAACTCTGATGAGGAGTGAAAATTTTGTCCCTGTGCATACGACGTATCAGGCGTCAGACACAGCAAGAGTTTTCATCAGCAATATTTTGATATTTCTTGGCATGCCTAAGATGATCATATTCGATCGAGGATCGATGTTTACAAGACGATTTTGGACTAGTTTCCAAGAGGCCTTGGGAACCCAACTTAACTTTAGTACCAGATATCACTCAGATACAGTTGGGTAGACAGAAAGAACAAACCAAATCTTGGAATATATGTTGCGTATGTACGTGATGGAACAACATAAGCGTTGGGAGGATTTATTTCCACTCATAGAGTTTGCATACAAAAAAAACTATCAAAGCACCATTAAGATGGCACCATTTGAGTTTCTTTACGGGTGACTATGTCAGACGCCTTTGATCTAGGATCGATTGGAGGATAGGGTCCTGGTAGGACCCGAAGCGATCCAAGAAATGAAAGAACAAATGCAAATGATAAGACACAGGATTAAGGAAGCGCATGATTGACAGAAGGGTTATGTCGATGCGCATCGCGTTGACCATAGTTATGAAGTGGGTGATCGAGTCTTCTTGTCATTGAAACCGCACAAGAGTTCAACCAAGTTTCAAAAGGGTTCTAAACTCTCTCATAGGTTTTTGGACCTTTTGAGGTTGTGGAAAAGAAAGGTCTTATGGCCTATCGACTAGCCTTGCATGATTCTTTGAGGCGTATGCACGATGTTTTTCATGTATCAGTTTTGAGACATTATGTTAGTGATACTACACATGTGATTAACATGAGTTCTTTGCAGGTGTCGGACTAGGGTGTGCTCACAACGGAGCCAATCCACATTCTAGACCATCACATTCGACAACTACGACATCGAACAATCGATCAGGTCAAGGTCCAGTGGGACAATTATAGTCCACACTCGGCTACATGGGAGAACTCATATGATATGCGCCAACAGTGTCCATTTTTGTTTGATAGTTAGACATTTATATATTGTCAGATACTTTATTTAATGCAAATATATACTATGAAACTTCAGGATGAAGTTTAAACCAAGAGGGGGTGTATGTAACATCTTGCTCTTGCGCACACATGATTTGACTTATTCTTTTAGGACACTTGCATGCAAGAGATCCAATTTAGTATATGGTTGTCTATTTCTCTTATGGATTCTGATGATGTTGTTGTTGGATTATGATGTTATGTTATTTGATATCTATGTATAGGCAGGTTCTATTGACAAGTTTATCTTGAGTGTGTAGGGAACTTGACAGATTGAGGATGTTGATGGAATCAATGGACCTCCTTGGACTCTGGATCGAGTCAAGGAGTGGACTGTATATGATCATATATATTATGATGTTGTTATTAATCATTGATAGTGTTTCRTTGATGGATGCAGGCTGACAATTTATTGCTAGTCAGACTCACATAAGGAGTAAAGGGGCCATGCACATCAACCACATATTGAGGGAGAAGTGTGGCAGCAGCCCTGCCACAACCTACTAGCACTCTCGCTGTGGCTCGAATTGTAGGTTAACGATTACCTCGTTTGATAGATACATGATTTCGTGAGGACAGACTGAGACAATCGCTCACGAAGATTCTAAGGGGCGTGCAATAAGGCAGGGTCCTTACTCCTTAGAGGCCCTTAGTCTCTCACAAGGTCGCATGATGGAGTATTGACCCCAAGGGTTGGAAAACTACCAAAATAATTCAAACGTGAGTGGCACCCTTCGAGCACATAGGGTGTCTTCAAGGCCATGTCACATAAATAAAACTTGAATAAAGGGGAGTGGCACCATTGGACCACATAGTGCGTCTTGAAGGGCACATCGTGATTTAAATAAAGGTGAGTCAATGAACCTAGGCACCTAGAAAAAAAATTGTTTTTGACATTGTCGGACTTATAATAATGATTAAATGAGTAATTTTTATTAATTATAAAATCCCCTACAACAATTCTAAGGCTACTTTAAAAAATTTGAGCCTAAGATTAATGTGGGTAAGAAGACTAAAGAAATTAAATTATAAATTTAATAAATGGTGGCGGGTGAAGAAAAACAAGTTAGGAATTGAAAGAGTAAAAATTATATCTAAAGATTTAATTATATAAATATGTGCAAAAGAATACCAAATTGGAACAAAGTTAAGAAAGGAAATAAATATAAAAAGGAATGTGGAAGCATAGAAAGGAATCTAGTCTAGTCTAACTAAAGGACTTTCCTAAATTAAACACAAATAAGTTTTAGAAAGGCGTCAGTCATTAAAAATGATATAGGGGGAATAAAGGGACAACTAGGATTGATTTTAGGAGCGCTTTTAGGATGGGTGAGGGAAATTGACATTTAATTTAAATAAAAGGTGAATTTATTGGTGCAACTACAGGAACGGGTGACAAGTGTATGGGGGACTAAATTCCTAATTAATTTAAAAAAAAATGAATTAAATGTGAAATGGAAAGTGGTCACTAAGAAAAATTCTATAAAAGAAATGTCTTAGAGGAGGAATGGATCATGACTGGTATGAGTAAAGTTATGTTGCCAGAATTTATTTGACTAATTTTACTTGTGTTATTTAGGATACCCAACTCGAGAATGGAGTGGTAGCTTGACCTTGCGAGGTGAGTTGGGATCTAGAGTTTTCTAGTTGGGTTTGTGTGTGGCCCCTTTGCGGCTCTAGGGGATGAGGGGGAATACGAGTACCCCTAGCATTGGTTGGGAGGTACCGGTGAAGTCTTTATAGTTAGCAAGAAGGAGATAGGAGGGAGCGCAAGCATCGAATAACAACTTCAGATTCTTCCCCTTCGGTTACGATAATCCTAAACTGAGACTGAACTCATTAAGTTTCAAATTAAGATGTAGTTTAATTATATAGTATGAGCATGGCTGGGGTAATTTGATTGAAGGTTTTAATTTTTATTAAGGTTTATATTAATTATGTAGTTGCAGTGATCCCGTCAATTATTTCGTTTCTCTTTGAGTAAATATCTCAGCCTTATGCTTTCACCATGGATAATTTGATTCATTTCTCTCTTTCAAACCCCTTCTCGGAAATTTAATGGAATGATATTTTCTTATATAATTCATTTCCTCCATGGAAAAACCCACACTCTGAATCATTTGTTACCTCTGCGTTTTTATGGCACCTTCACCCAATAAATTTTATCTCTTCTCCTAAAAACAATTTTTCCTAGCCCTGCGAATGGTCATTTCTAGATCTTGTGTTGGCAAGCATCTCAGCGTTGCTTCCTTCTCTGCGTTCTTCCTTCACTCATAGCGATTTAATTGGCATGTCTTCTGTGTGTTTTTCCTTCATTCACAACAATTGTTTTGGCATAATATCTTTGTGTTTTGGAATCATATAATTTGTCCAACGAATGAAAATTCACCCTGCCCTCTTCCCTCAAATTTCTCTGCGTTTTAGACTCATAGATTGCCCAACTAATGTAATTTATCCTTGCCATTTTCTTTCTAATTTATCTCTATGTTGAGTTTAAAACTGGAGCTTGATTCCCCATGATGGTCTCTGCATTCCATAATTACTGGGCAACATTATCTTCTCATTCCTCAACTGGAGGATAGCGAGTGAATTTCCTCTTCGTTGTGGTTAATTTGTTTTCCCATATTTATGCCCCTTTGTCTTACCCTCCAACGAACGTGGGTGTCTCGTACCAACCATCTTTTCATTTTTTTCCTCAGCAAAATCGTGTTATTCCCCAGCGAATTTGGGTGTCTCTTACCAGCCATATTTTCATTTTGTTTACTCAGAAAAATCGTGTTATTCCCCAACAAATTTGAGTGTCTCGTACCAGCCATATTTTAGTTTATTTTCCTCAGAAAAATCGTGTTATCCACCCAGCGATATATTGGGCATGACTCTTTGTGTTTTACCTTATCTCACAACATTTTTCTATCCTGACTCTCTCTCTCTATGATTTTCCTTCAGTACAGCGTTTTGGTAGCTGGTCCTTCCCTACGAATTTTCCTCCAGATATTTGTCTCCTAGCAAGATTTCTCTGTGAATTGTTGGATACATCACCCTTGTGAATTTCCTCCAATGAGCTTAGTCATGTTTGGTTCTCTGGATTTACCCTGAACACTTCCTGCACTGGTGTATTCTCCCGTGGTTCTTAAACTCGTATTCCTACGTTTTTTCTTGGTATTACATTCACCTTTTACCCAATCTTGGACATGCATTCACCCAACATTTTGTAAATGTGCATCAACAGATCATTAATGACATCTCTATGTTGTTTCGCTTGGTATTACATTCACCTTTTAACTCATCTTGACTTGAATTCACTTAGCGATTATTACATTCACCTTGGTATAACCTCACCCTGATTATTACATTCACCCTTTTACCTCATCTTTGACATGCATTCACTCAATTATTCATTATATAATTAAGAGTCTATATCACAATGTAAAAAGGTTTTTAATGCTTCATCTAATGTTACCTTCCTTTTGGATAATTGAATAGTATTGATCTAAATCTTGGGCATTGAATATTTACTGTTGATAAATGATTATGTTAATAATTGATTGCACACATCGATTAAAGTTACTCATGGTTACTCAAGTGGTTATATTTCTAGTGCACCATGAAATTCAATGTAATGAATGATTTTTTTGGTTATTTACTTCTTGTGCAATGAAAATTTATTGTAAAGAATGATTTTTATTGATATTATACTTCTCGCACACCATGGAAAAAATGTTGAATTTTATGTTGACTACACTGTGCCTTGATTAAATAATTATTATGATTGATTGATTATTTCGTCTACGCCTTAATTTAATTGATAATTACTTGTGCCATGATATTTATAGCTAGGTGTGGATGGACATGGGTGTAGTTACTTTGGCATCATAAAAAATTAATGAATATTTACCTTGTGCCATTGATTATGTTGTAATTTAATAATTGGATTGCATGTGCATTGGATTAGTGACAGATTTACCATGTTCTAGCTTCATTACTCGCACACATTTCATTAACGTTGATGCACTATGATTTTATTAATAAAATGTTCTTGCACACCTTAATTTAAATGGGCATGTGATTGCTTCGTAATATTTCTCTTGCACCTTCAATTTTAAAGTTGATCACTCTTGCGTCATGAGTAGATGCTAATTAATCTTGCGCCATTACTTAATTTGACATGTGAATGTTCTAGAATTGTTTACTCTCGTGCACAACGAATATTTAAATGTGGATGTATGATTGATAACGATGATGGTTACCCTTGTGCCATGATTAATTGATGAATAGGAATGATGGATTGATCCAGTTGATGATTGGGCTTGTTTGTTAGTGGGATGTAGACACCTCCTTGTTCCTCAGAACAGTCGTCATCCTCGATACCTTAAATGGTTTAAATCAATTGGAACATGGGCTTGAGCTTTGCTTATGTTTCTTGGAGGTCCTAACCTTGCAGGGTAGGTTGGGCGGGTAGTCATTTTATATTCATTATCTTATTCAATGTTGTTGTAAATTGTTTCAAGATAATTATGATGTGCTAATATGTTTCACTGTTTATGTTTATGTGTCCCTATCATTCATTGATGCATTGAATGCATCCTTAGTGATTTCCATGATGAGTAGCTGGTAATTCTTTTACTTGTGATGTTGTGGATTAGGCGTTGTTCTGATCATGTGTTGATGTTAATTTCTTAATGCAATTTTTTTTTTTTTTTACCTTTTATGCTTCGCTTTCCTAGACGTAACAAAGGGTTGTTACATGGTTCCAAAAGACTCATTTTGATTCCCTCTTGATATATTAAGTGTCATGATCAATGATTGATGAATTATTGTAGTTTTGTTTGTTAATCTTACCGAATATATATTTAATTTATTTTGTCCTCGCATCCTTGTTGAGATCATAAATAAACTATGTACTATAATCATTGATTGTTTATTATTAATACATGCATAGACTATTTGTCCTCTAGGTACGCATACATACTCTACACATAAACACTAGTACAATCAATTGATGTATTAATTACTACAATAGTTTATTAACTATCTAATTGAATGGTTTAACGATTATGTAAATTATATTTTATACATAAATATCTAGTAGCAATAGATACCTTCTTTGACTTTATTGATGGTTGGTATGATGAATTGCCTTTATTGTTATTATATGAAAGTCATTTGATATTTTATTTTTATTTGAACTTTCCCCCATAAATATAGATGATGGAGGTTGATGGCTAATAATGAGGGTGGTTGAGGAGACTTGGGGACAGGGATATGGAAACTTGATAAATATGAAAAGGAATGGAGGTTGTGGATATATTGAATAATTAATGGAAGAAATATTTTCTTGTGGAAATATTCTTAGTGCATAAGTGAATTATTCTTCTTGAAGTCACGAGCAAAGATGGCCAATGAAATGAAAGGATTCTTGGAGCTAGGAGGCCTTCTAGGCTCCTACTTCGCTAGGATACTAACTCCATTGTTTCACTTTGGGAAAGTGGGGAAAAGAATTGGGAAAATAATTCTTGGAAGCATATTCCTACTACATTAGAACTAATGAGCTTCAACAATCCAAGGAGGAGGCCATTCCATGGAATTTGTTTATAGTTTTTTTTAAAGGTTATTTATATTTATATCATTATTTATATTTATTGTTGCGCAAATGTAGAAGAGTTATGGAAATGAAAACCAATGAAATCATGTTAAAACAAAGTTGTTGTAAGGTATGCATTTAATGAGTGATTAAAATTTCCTAGCATATTGTGGATGGGTGTTAGCATGAAAAATCCCTTAAATCCAGTACATGTGATGTCCTTATTAGGAGTTAGGGGAAGCAAATATTAGGCTCACCAATTAGTAGGTATGAGAGGATTAATTTCATATCCTCAAGGAAAAATCATTGATCTACCCATTCGAAGGAATTTGTGCGAAGGGATCTCTTTAACAGGATATATTATACAAAAAAAAATATTTTTAACTCAATCTCAAGTGCTCATTTTTAGCCATATAGGATAACTATGGTTTTATTTATGAAATCATGATAAGATGAATGAGGAGGCACACTACAATGGGGCGGTAGGGAATTTTAATGTGAAGATAAGGGTAGAGTTGCAAAATTACTTCTACTAGAAAAGGTTCTAACAAGATGTCAATATATGTATCTAATCATGCACTATATGTGTCATTTATAAACTTTCAATGAATATGTAGGAACTATACACTCCTCTACTCAAGCCAAAAAAATCATTCAAATTCACTCTTCATATATTTTATGTTATGTCTTCCATCAATTAAGCATGATAGTAATTGTCTTTTTGTGGTTGTTGATCAATTCTCTAAGATTGTAGTTTGGACATTGTGTAAACAAAGTGCCACAATATAAGTCATTGTTAATCTCTTATCCAAGCATGTTTTTGTTCATATTAGGTTCCCAATGGCCATTTTTATATTAGGGACAATAGGTTCATAAGTATTTGGTCCATGATCAACACCAAAGTGACAAAATTTACTTTCCTCCATCCCAAGGTAGAAGGACAAACAAAGGTTTTAAGCACAATCATTGTAAATATACTTTAAATCTTTAACTCCAAGCATCCATTTACATGGGATAAAAGGATTTCTTATGTTTGAAAAAACTATATCAAAATTTTCATAGTTTTAATGGTCATGATCCCTTTTAGGTGTGCCTTGGATTCATCCATTATACACAAATGATATAGGCTCTGCCCACTTCATCGACATGGGGAAATTCCTCTCACACTTAAAGGAGGCATACAATACAATAAAATTTGTTGAATGGATGTAACACATGTAATAAGAATCTCATCATAATTTAGAAAAACAAAACAACATGTACACCAAGTATAGATCTCAAAATAATATTTGTAATTACATAAAAGAATGCCCAAAATAGAGTTCATAGGCTAAAGTTGTGAGTTCATGTTCTAAAGTTATGGGAAAGGGAATTTGGCGTACCCACTAGGCCCTTTTAAACTTATGTTTCTTTTTCCACATGATGTCTTAGAGTCAAGGTCTTTTTCATCTTACTATTTTACGTTATTTCTAATTTTTCCATTATATTAAAATGTAATTTTAACTTTTTATTATGTGTTTTTTAATGATGAGCATACTTATATGAATCGCTTCATAAATAAAATACCATTATTCTATCTTTTTTTGTATTGGTATTTGTAAGTTATTCATCTAAATGGGCACGAAGACCCTCACGCAAGTCTTTAAGGAGATAGAATTTGGGGTTTCTTCGACACCCAAGTTGGGAAAGTGGACGCCTTGGGAATTTGAATGCACCAAGGGTCTTGCCCAAGTATGAAGCGACCAATAGATTGGGGTGCACCAACATGAGGACTGCACCAAGGTTGTGTAAGTTTTAAACCTGCAAAGTAAAGCAATGCATATAGATTCTTAAGAAAAACAAAAATTAATCAATGGCTCATTCACATAGTACACAAATATTAATATCAGAAACCCTCAACCGGGAAAACCTTTCTTATATTCATTATAACGAATTTCACAATTCACTATACAATATATACAATGTTTTTAGGTATTTCGTAGATACCAAAACCCTAATCCCTAAAACCTGGATTATTTTTAGTAAACTGCTAAAAATAGCAAAAACCGCCCAAAAAACAATT
>SNQJ01S0190565.1:0-18087 GCA_010110895.2 Picea sitchensis | reverse complement strand
TTTTCTGACACTTCACTTTTGGTTCTAATTCATGTATTATCTCTGTTGTTTGAATCCAACCTACAAAAACGAAAACTTTCATGTCATTGACTTGAGCTATAACAATCTCAATTGTAATTAATGTATTACTAAATATTTGATCTGTTTTTTGTGGTCATATTCGTCATACAGTTGGCCTCTATGTGGTCAAGTTATTCCTTTATGATGCTCTCGTTAGCGAACAGAACATTGAGTGCTTACCTGGCTAGATATTGGATCTCATAAAACTTGCAAATATGATTTTATTTCAATGCCATTTCTTTGCAACAACATTGGTAGTTGAAGTACTCCTTTTGTTTACATAAGCTTTATTGCCTTAACCTCTCAAGGCCCCTTATTTTCTACGATTTTAACAGATTTCTGAGCATGTTTGTATTACCAACAAATTAATTTCTATGCATTTTGTGCATATTTGTATTGCCTTTAAATAGAATTCATAACTTAATTTTTAAAGTTCATGGATTTTGAACTTGATGATATAACATCTCTAACAACAATGCCAGTCCATCCAATAAACATTTATATACATTAAAAATATTACAATTTACTCTCTCAAGTTCTAATTGTCTTTATGTTTGTGTTTTGAATCTTCTTTACTTTATTTCCATGTTACTTTTATGTACAATTTCACGTAGATATCCCAATTTATTAATAACAATAAATTTATCTTCTAATAGATATGATAGTTTCATATTTGCTTAACAACATGTTACTGGAAATGTCACTTATTTTACGTCATC
Source organism: Picea sitchensis (assembly GCA_010110895.2). NCBI lineage: Eukaryota > Viridiplantae > Streptophyta > Pinopsida > Pinales > Pinaceae > Picea > Picea sitchensis. The sequence goes on along the minus strand of SNQJ01S0190565.1, from coordinate 17,308 downwards.
TCATTATTTGCATCATATCTTAGTTATGACTATTTCCATCATTATTTGCATCTTGTATGATGAATTAGTTTTAGTTTCCTAATGCTGATGTTCTTTCTTCTTTTCATTCCATTTAAATTATGTGTGATGATTTCACATATACATTACAAATATAATTATTTAAATTTTTAAATTTGTAAGAAATGGCTTTATATTTTCAATACTAGTTCATCTTTAAAATTTAATTAAAAAAATAATCAAAATTTATGATTGGCCCATCCTAATTTTTCATAAACATTTACATTCATTTAAGGTTTGCATTTATGTACTCCATTTTAATATTTTTAAGTTATTAACAATTTATTCGTGTATTATACATTTATTCATAAACGTCAACTTTCATTTGGTTAGGGACCTAATATCCATAACCCTTCACTTAATAACATGTTTTCTATGTAATAAAGGTCAACATTAGTAAATAAGGCCTATATAATAATGTGAACAAATTAATTGTAAGAAGACTTAATAGAAGCTTGTGCTTCTAAAATTTTTTCCTTCAGAATGTTTTTTAGAAAATAGAATAAATAGAATTAGTATAGATAGCAGTAGAAGGCATGGGAAAGTCTTGTCTCGAGAATCATTGTAATAGAGCTCTACTCTACCCACTAGAAGATGCAAGTGAACATTGCTTTCATACAATAAAGGTATTATGTAGTTATTCTCATTATTTTGTTATTTCATTGGTATCTGCTGCAATATTTATGTTTTTTCTTATTATAATACATCGGGTATCTTACAAGTGGTATTAGAGCACTTTTGATGCAGACCCCCTTTCTCTCCTAAGGGTTGCACAACCTCCCGGTCAAGGATATTCAATTCCGAGCTGAATTGGCTCTCTGAGGCCTTAATGGTCTCCCTTACGAATTAACACAGGACCTTCTTGTCCTCTAGTCCAAGTTCTATGGCATCCGTGACCCCTTTCTTCACGTTGTTGAACTCACAGGTTTCAGGTGCAAGCTCCTCTCCCATTATCCCCTTCCCTCATATGACCTTGGGCTATGTCCTTAGGTAAACACATGGTTGAGGGTGCACCCAAGAGTGGTTTGCGATCAAGCTACTTTTCGCCCCGCAATTAACCTCGAGCCACCACATGTCCTTTGGCCAAAACCATGGTATCGATTGCGGCCTGCCCTTAACTTTTTAAAACTCACGCACCTTTTGTCCTCGCAATGTGAGGTGACCATCAATCTCATGATCTTGATGGTGCTTCTAAACAGACGACCAAGATCTACCTTTTTGGAAACCAACATTTCATATTTACCTCTCCCAGATCGACGACTGTGATCACTTCGAAATTTCGGACTTCAGAATTCTCAAATATCAAACTTTCCTTTCTTTCGCAATGACGGATCCTCTGACACGCATTCCCTCCTGATCAATGGTTGTGATCCCTGTGGGTCTTCGGATGTCGGGTTTTTCAAGTCTCACACTTTACTCCCCTCGAAATACATGGAATTCTGCCACGCGTCCTCTTGAATCGGACGGTGGGGATTTACTTTGGACGATCCAACGATCGATGTTTGCTTTGGATCTTTACCCAGAATCCACATATTTGCGCCACCTTTTCTCCAAATCTGATGACTGAGATTCACTTCGTCTCTCTGGCTCTCCGGGCTTCGAGAGTTTCAATTCTCAACTAAAATCTCTTGAAGTGATCTCTCTGGAGTCCACGATCCATCGCCACGTATCCCTCTGGATATGTTGGTTGAGATTCACTTCGGCTCTCCGACTCTCCGGGCTTCGGGAATCTCAATTCTCAAACTCTCATTTCTTCCAGAGAGATTTCTCCATAATGGCAAATTGTCTGCCACACGTCCTTCTCGATCAATGAATCTACTCCCACATTGGGACTTTATCCCTTTCGACTAGATCAACAATTTTCTAAGTATTCAAAGGGCTTGACCTTTGCTCCTCCTATGAGTCTGATCTCTTGGACTTCCTCTGCACTTTTGGAAAGTGTTATCCCTTCTGAGCTTGATCTCCTCGAAGATTTCGATCTCCCACACACTCCTTGCGTTTCAGGGATTTCGTCGAACTCGGATCAAAGGATTTCTTGAAAAGAAATTCTTCTCGCCCTCCCGACATTCCTCTATTCTGATTCTTCAACTTCTTACAGAGTGACTTCGACACTTAGCCGAAATTCAGATCTGTGCACTCCTTGCAACAGATTCTTACACAAGGTTTGAGTTCTTGCGGACGACTGTGCATGCCTTGCAGCAGTCACTTTGCACTCCTCGCAAAGAGAAAGTTCGGGCTATCTCTTATGAACTTCAGAACTGAGACAGATTTCGTCAACGCACTCCTTGCGTTCTGTGTGCACATCTTTCACAGACTCAACATAAGAGAAACAATTGAAACTTAAGCAAACATGTCACAATTTCATATGTTCGTGACGAAATTCATTCAATCATGAAAACAATAATAACAGGGGATTACAAACAGTAATAAAACTATGCATTTGGATCAATTTTCCTCTGTTATATTCATTCAAAAGTAAAATGGCTACAACTATGATCAAACAACAACTAAAAACTTGGAAATTTCCTACTAACTCACAGAAGCCCCATTTGGGCATACAAAAACTCTATTTATCTTAGAGGGTTCTTAGGGTCCCCCCTCGACTACTCGTCTACTCCAAAATAAAAACCTAACTGCTATCTAAGTTCAGTTACATTCAAGACTAGGATTGAAACTCCCAGATCACTCGTGATCATTCCCTTCCAAGCGTTTGATCTTCTTCTATTTTTTGATCAGCTCTGAAAGATTCGCAGTAACTGCAAGCGTTTTAAGATTATGAAATTATTCCTAGGTGCTGAGTTTTCCTTCCATGTGAGCTTACTGACAATGCTCCTTGGTGAGGTGATTCATTGGTCACGGTCAGCTTCCAATTCTTTTGTGATTTTGGCGGCTTCATCCTATGTTGATGACTCGTGTTGTCATTCCTAGGTTCTTGGGTTCATAACATATAGTATAGTACTTTGCTCTGTGGCTTTGGGGTCGGGGTTGGAATATTCTGAGCTAGGCTTGGTGAATTCGTTGGTTGTCCATGGGGTTTGTCACCTCTCCGTCTCTGGGTGGTCAAACTGCATCAACTATGAAGTCGTGGTCTGATGTGGGGTGACAGTGAGGAGATTTGGTAGTTGGAGTGGTGGTGGAGGTTGCTCAACGATGGGTGTGGACAGGAATGTTTCAGGCTCTAGGTCATCTTGGATATCAATGATAGGGGTGATTTTGGTCGTGGCGTGGGTGCAAGGAGCGGCAAATGCAAGGGGTTGTGGGTTTAGGGGTTTATGCGGCGAGACCCCAGTTCTCTACTTCTTCTGTAACGGTTCGGTCCCAAGTACAATGCCTAGGATCTAGTTAACCTACACTCCTGATAGCATGGCATCATCTTCCATCTTATGGTGGGCCGCTCTTTCCTTCTGCACCAACTCTTCCTCCACCTTGGATTCGGTCTGTTCCAATGCATCTAGCTTCTTTTGTTCGGGGTCTGAGCTTGGTCCCTCTCCTGCTTCCTTGTCCTTCTTCTTGAGCAGCTCCGCTTGGAGAATATAGTGCATTCTTATTTTTCGTGGACCGTGTTTAACTCCTAGCCAGGACATGACCTACATGTCAAAAGCTTCTTCATCTAGATAAAAAGGTAGCATCCGTGTGTGAAAACATTCCCGGCTAGCATGCCTCGGCCAGACGAATGTACTATGCCGGTTCATGCCGAATGTAATATTCCTCGTGTTATTATTGAGGATCTCCTATGGGATGTGTGACCTCTGTGTCTCGTTGATCATAGCATTGTGCCATTTGGAAAATGTTGCATCATTGAGTGCTGTGTTTTCTGAGTCTGGTCTGGACTGCCATGGCTCAAACATCTTCGCCAGATGCCCTTTGTCTAGTATTGTCAGTTGTCGGCCCACCGGTGACTTCCACTTGAGCATTGCAAATGCCACAAGTAGGTATCCATAGGTAAAGGTGCCTCCTTTCTCTTGTGCCTCCTCACAAGCTACGAGTAGTTCCTCCAACAGGAAACTACACCAGTTTCATATTGCTCCTTGATTGAAAATTTTGGCAACACATAGCGCATCCATGGTGCATTCTCCCTTATAGTAGGACCTCATAACTTTGTTGGCTATGACGTAGCAGCAAGTTCAGACTGATTCAAGTAATATTGGCTCGATGACTGTTGTGTGTCCACCTCGCTTGGTGTTAAACTTCTCGTATAGGCTAAGTTTGCCTTTCTTCTTCCCATGCTCACCAGGTCCCTAAAATACTTTTGACACATTCTTGCCTTTGGAGGATACTCTAGTAAGCTACTAGATGTCCTGTGCATGTATTGGATAGCGCTTATCCAACCATAGGCTTTGGTTGTGCACCCTGCTGATCAAAATTTTTGTGTAGCGCATAATGTTTCCTATGGTGCCGAAGACTGGTAAATCTCTAAGGTTCATGATGGTGGAGTTAAACAAATTAATGAACTCCTTTTTCGGTATAAACTGTATATATCCAGTTCCATCCGTGGTTAACTCCCAAAAGACATCTGCGTGCATCTATGGGAACAAAGTTGAATCTGTGAGGTCAAGGTCAAGCAACTTGACGTGCTCTATCTTCTCTTTTAGGTCTCCTATGATCTCGACCCAGGGGTCGCAGATCTCATCTGGTACTACTTCTTTTGTCATGGCACTTCAACTTGATGCAGCTCTTGGCATTCGCATGTCTGTGGTAGATAAAAGATAGGCTATGTCTTTGGCTTTTGCAAAGGTCTCTACTAGTTCACAGTGCTGCGTGTGGAAATAACTATGCTCGATTTTAGAAACAATACATTCTTGGTTGAGTTATAAGAGTCTTTTGTCTGGATTTAATGGGTAAGTTTAACAATAAATGATCCTCATGATGACTGTATGGATGCAACAGGGTGTGAGTTGTCCGATGAGACGGTTTAATCAAGGGAAATCTGATTGGGTGATTTGAGTATTTACTCTTTTGAGTGGAATAGGGACGTGGCCGAATTGAGACCTTTCTACTTGACGGGTGGGTGTCTTAGCGCGAAGTTCGATGGAATCTTGGTATAATGCGGATTTATGGCTTAACAAGTGATAGTCGAGGTTCCAGACTGGTAATAAAGGTTGTGACTAGACTGGGTGTGCATAGCCTTTAACTCTGATTAGATTTGGATTAGGGGCGCCTCCGACCACAAGGGTTTTCCCTGTCATCCTTAATTATGGATATCACTGGACTTTCTCATACTACTGATTCGTAAATTATGTATCAACCAACAATTAAACAAAATAGGTAAACTATGTATTGTGGTGCAACACTGCGCGCATGGACATTATTAACTGAATTTACAAAATTCTAGAAAGAAAACAAAAACTCAAATCTAACTACTATACAAGATCTGTCGGATTGGAGCAACTCCCATTCTTCTTAGTTTCGAGATAGGTAGGGATTTAGGCGATCACCGTTCACCCATCCCAGTCGTAGCATGCCATCCAGTTGTGCAAGTCGGACTGCTCCTGATGGTTGGATTTCCGCCACTATGAAGGGTCCCAACCAGTGCATGTGTAGCTTTCCAGGGTGCATCTGGTATCAGCTATCGTAGAGTAGCACCTTGTCTCCTTGTGAAAATAAATTGGTCTTGATGTGTTGGTCATGCCAAGCCTTCTGCCTTTCCTTTTCAACCAATTGATGGAAATCGGATAGAAATATGGTTTCGTTGATTTCTTGTAACTCTGTAAGTCTCTGTGCCATTGATTATTCATCTGTCATACATGTGGTTTGTGCAATGTACAAACTTGGTGTGATGAACTCTGCGGAAACCACTACCTCTTTTCCATAAGTCAACTGGAATGACATATATTTGTGGAGTTTCTTTGTAGTTGTCCTGTATGCCCATAATACTGCTCTCTCATCCCAATCCTCTTGATTTTCTCAACAGACCTTTGTTAGTCCCTTTTCCAGGATTTTGTTGAAGGCTTCAACTGTTCCATTGGCATGTGGGTGATATGGACTGCTCTTGTGATGTTGAATAAAAAATTCAATAGTAAGTGTTGTTATAGTGCTGCTAATGAAGTGAGCTCCCTGATCGTTGGTTAGGCTCCTTGGACATTCGAAGCGGGTAATGATATTCTAAAAAATGAACCTAGCATCTGTATCCGTCGAACAGTCCTGTACCACTGCTACTTCATCCCACCGAGTAAGGTAGTCGGTTGCGGTAATGATGTACAATGCCTTCAAATGTTTAGCTATGGGGTTGATGGGCCCAATGAAGTCAACTGCCCATTTCTCAAAGGCCTGTAGAGCTCTAACCGGTTGAAGTGGTAATTCATCTCGGCATGACGGTTCGTCCACCCATTGAAAAGCGTTGCACGATCTAGCGTATGCTTTTGCATCCTTGAAAAGTGTTGCCCACCAAAGTCTTGCCTATAGAAATTTTTGTGTCATTGCCTTTCCTCCTACATGTCCTCCTGCATTTCCATTATGGCATTCCTAGAGTATATCCTGCCTTTCATGAACTAAGGCATAGTGCCTGAGGATACTGTCTAGTCCTAGTTTATACAATTGCTTGGAGATCAGCTAGTAATCTGTTGCTCTAACGACCATATGGATTTTCTAAGTTGCAGAATATGTTTCAGGGTAGGCCCCTTTGCTGAGAAAGGTTGCTATGTCCTCCAGGTATTCTGGAATTTCCTCGATCCTGAACAAATGTGCATCTGGGAGTTGATCATCGACTTCTCCGCCACTTTCTCCTGACTCTAGTCTAGATAGATGGTCGAGTCCAACATTGCATCGTCCTGGCTTGAAGATGACTTCAAAGGAAAATTATTGAAATAACAACAGCCATCTGCAAATTCTTCCTTCCAACACAAGTTTGTTAACTAGGTATTTTAATGCAGAATGATCAGTAAAGAATTTGAAATGAGATCCTAACAGATAATGTCTAAATTTCTGTAAAGCATAGATCATTGTTAATCCTTCTCATTCGGTCATTGTATAGTTGCTCTTTGCTTGAGACAGATTATGTCTTGCAAAATATATGGTGTGATCCATGGCTCCATCTCCTGGTTGCATTAAAATAGCTCCTAAGGAAATTCCTAAAGCATCCACATGGACATGAAATTCTTTCTCCCAATTTGGAAATATCAGAATCGGTGTTGTGATGAGTTTTTCTTTAAGTGTTTTGAATGCTTTGTCACACTCGGGAGTCCATTGGAATGTTTCAGCCTTTTTCAAGAGGTTTTCCAGAGGTGCAGTAATGTTGGCATATCTTCTGATGAACCGGCGATAGTACCCTGTGTGTCCAAGTGTGGAGCACAACTGTTTAGCACTCGTGGGTGGAAGCATATTCACAATGACTGCTACTTTAGCTAGGTCTACTAATACTCCTTCTCAAAAAACTATGCAGCCCAACAAATTTCTGTGTGGCACATAGAAAATACACTTCCCAAGGTTTAGTGAGATTTGTAACTCTATGCATCTATCGAACATGAGCCTCAGTAGTGCTTCATGTTCCTTGAGCATGCTATATATTGTCCAATCATCCATATAAACTTCTATGAACTTGTGAATGAACTCTCTAAAGGATGCTATCACGATCCTAGAGAAAACCACAGGGGCGTTCTTTAGACCAAATGTCATGAAATTGTATGCAAACGATCCCCATTCAGTGATGAAGGTGGTTTTTCTCTTGTCCTCTTCAGCAATCCTAACTTGATGGTATCTTGAGAATCCATTTGTAAATGAATATGCTTCCTTCCCCACAACCTATTCTAGGACCTCATCGGTAAAGGGTGTTGGGAAAGGGTCATGCACACAGACAGAGTTAAGGCTCCTGTAGTCTACACATACTCTAATGTCTTCAATGTCTTTCTTGTTTTGAATGACTATCACGCTAACCCATTCTACTTCTTCTACTGGAAAAATAAGACCAACTTATAGCATCTTATCAATCTCCCTTTTAACTTTTTCTTTTACTCTTGGGTTAAGATGGTATGGCCTATGTCTGTCAGGCTTGGATTTTGGTTTCAGCTCAATCTTCATTTCTCCCAAAGCTCCTTTGATTCCCTTTAATTCTGAAAAAGTCTTCAGGAACAAATCTTCATATGCTCGCAATAAGGCCTGTATTTCTTGACTGGTTTGCTCATCTCAGTAATCACCTACCAGGGCTATCTTGGGTTGCTCTTCAATCCCTATGTTGAGTCTCTACAGTTTTAGCGGGTGATTGTAGGAACTATTGTTCTAGCTAGGTATGGTGTTTTGGATTTGCATGTTTCCCTCAGTCTCTTTGATGGCTAGGTTTCTTAGTTCTTCTAATTCACCTAGGCTTTCTGAGGCTTTACTAATCTGATAGCATTCTATAGGCTTTCCGATCATAGGTAAGAGGAGTTTGGTCTGGAATTCTTGGGTATGCCTGGGACATACTACAAAGTTTGATCCCTTGTCATTATTGGTTGTGAAAAGGAGTTCTTTAATATTTTGTAGAACTGGTTCAAGATCAAGGTAATTAATTTTAAACAAGAAGTCTTTGAAAAATTGAGCTGCCAGTGTTTTCCAATCGCTGGTCTATCTTCTGTTTTCCTCATGTATAAACCGAGATTTCAAAATTGGGCCTAGGGAATGGGGAAATACCTGAACTCAGAAGAGAGAGGGTATCTCTGTAGCCTACCATTGTGTCATGCACTGTTCGATGTGTATTCTCGGGTCTGATTCTCCGATGAACAGTTGTGCGGCGTGGGGTTCTGTTTGTATCTATGTTTCTATGTGTTCCCTATTCCAGAACTTGTACTTGAGAGCTTGCTTCACCTCGTCCCAAGTTTTAAGTGTAGTTTTTTTGCAACCCACCATCTGGCGGGGTTGTTTTGGAAAGTTATATATAGTACCAATATTCATTGATCCTCTCTCACATTCTCTTCCATGATCTGTAAGAATTTTCCTAGGTCTGAGGTGTCATCGTATATTGGGTGTTCTCTAACTTCAGTCCCAACCCATCTGGTCATTCTAACAGTTGTGCATCTTCTGGAAAATCATTCATGCTAACTCTGTTGCCAACTATCCAAAGCCAGTTCTGAGTCTTCATCTATTGATTGTATGCTTCTCCAGCTTACTGATCCATCCACAGTAGGGTTTATGTAATCGTTTCTTGTCCCAGTTGTTATGGTGTACAACTGATCTAGGTCTTCTCCTTCCATATTATTGTCTGTTGGTTCTGTGTACCTGGGTCCTATGTATGGATCCAAAGGTTGAACTACCTTGATTCCCGCAACCTCAAAATTCATAGTGTCTTTCTTTAAGTCAATTACTGCATAGTTGTTGCAGGCCCAATCGATGCCAAGTAGTGCAAGATAGGGGTCCTTGTCTCCCATGATCTCAATGACTTCAAAGTCTACCACTGTTTTTACTCCTGCTACATCGATTTCCACGTTCTCTAGTCTTCCTATGGGAAAGATATAGTATTGGTTTGCCATTCTTAGCTGAATTGGGGAGTATGTCAGTCTTGGTTTTCCTAGGGCTTCCTAGGTTTTCTTGGGTAGAATGTTCACATCTGACCCTAGGTCTAGCATGACGTCCTTAATTTCAAAGTCATCTAACTGTGCTATCAGTCGAAATTCTTTTCTCGTTCTTACTTTTATTTATTGCACCCTCTGAGTACTCTTCTCAGGGAGGATAGCCCTAATCCTTGCTTCTGAGGTTCCTTCATTCCCTAAGACTAGGTACAACGCATTGCACAACTTTTCTGTCAGTTGATCATTCCCCAGAATCTCAGAGAATAATTAAATCCAGAGGTCAACTACATTTTGATGTTTCTTAGGTTGTCTTGGTATGCCTATAGGGTTTCTGGGTGTAGGGGGTGACATAGGTACTTGTGCTACCTTAGGGTATACAACCGACTGATGGGGGTTCTCTTGCGTCTCACAACTAGGAATACTCTAGAAGACTTCTATGGCATCCTTAAAGAACAATTTTTGTTTTAGGGGGTCATACTTGTCTCCCTTATGTGCTACCTTCTGAATCTGAGGTAGAGTGTCAGCATCATCTCCTATCTTCACGCCTCCTCAAGTAATGATGTTAAGATTCGACAGTTGTCCTTTAGAAATCCTCTTGATCTCTGAACTAACAAGGCTAGTTCCTCTTTGTCGTACCCTGTCTTCCCATTTTGCAATTAGCTCTGAGAAGTCTTCAGTTGTGTGTCCGTTGGTTCTGCAATGAGAACACCATGGTTGCCTTGGATGAGGACTGCCTCTAGCCAAGTGACCATGTTCATCACAATTATAACATCTGCTCGGTCCTCTTCTGCCAGTTCTTCCTCCTCTGAAATCTCCACCAACTCCACCTCCTCAGCCTCGTCCTTGCCCCTGAGGATTTTTGTTTACTTTGAATGTTGTTCGGTCTAGCCTGTCTGCTAATGCATCCAACACCCTACATTGGTTGGTAGTATGTGTGGTAGATGCGCAGAACTCATAATGGACTGTGTTTGGTACCGTCGAATATTTTTTCATGATGGGGAATTGTCTTGGTCCATGCATGTGGTTTCGACAAATCTCACAATACTCCACCATCGGTGATGCTTGGCCTCCTGGGAACGCGTGATATGGGGCAAGATGGTGAAATGGTGGGTTCGTCAATACTTGTGCAATTCCTCCTGTGGGTCCTGATGGGGTTGCCATCAAATTCTAGGGGAGTCCCAACCCTCTCCCTCGTGGGCATTCGTTCACCAAATGACCTTCTGTATAACATCTAGTACACCAAACATGTGGTCATCCTGGTCTGGGTATTGTCAGTTCTTGAATCTTTTCTGTAAGGGTTGATATTTGTCCTTATAGTTGCGCTAGATTCACATCTACTGGGGGTTGAGTTACTCTCAAGCTTCTAGGGTATTCTTCCATGGCTTCAATCTTTATCGATTATTCCAAGGTGTCTATCAATGTGGCTATCTATTGTTGTGTTAGCGGCATCCGAGTCAGAGGTAGTAGCCCCTGAATATACCATTCCATTTGATGTTCTTCATGGATTGGGTGTGTCAACCTTCCTATGGTGTCTTTGAACTTCTGGCTGTATTCCTAGGCGGATTCACCTTCTCTCTGTTGGATTTCATGCAGCTCAGACAGAGCCTGTTGTTCTGACCGAGGCAGTTTGAACTCTACTATAAACCTCGTTCATACCTGGCCAAGGGTAAACGCTTGACTTTGCGTCCCTGGCACTCCTGGTTCAATGATCTTCATGTACCATTTGAGAGCGCGACCTCTCAAGGTAGTCTGGAATTCGACCAACTTCTTCGCATCTGGTGTTCCTCTGGATCTCCAGATGGCTTCACACAAGAACCAGTGTTGTTCAATGTCTTCACCTCCCTTGCCCAAAAATTCTAGATATCGAGCAATCGATCCTCCTGCATGGATGGCCATTGTTGATCCTATTGTTCATATCAATGTGAACCCTAACGGTCCTGCTTGTGATCTACTGGGGGATCCCAATATCCTCCATGTTCTCGCACTACCTGGTTGTGACTGGTTAACTAATTGTATTGAAATATAACTTGTATGAGAAGGTAGTATAGAACATACTGCTTGTATTGAGGGCACTTGGCGTATGGGTGATTCGGGGCTGGCACCATTGGCTTTGAGGAAGATTTCTTTGATCTGGGGGTCTCGTTAGCTTCCACTGGGATGATCTCTTCGGTCGGATTCCCGATCTCTCCTGTTATTGGGGCTGAATCTTCTCTTTCTCCTTCAAGATTCATGCTATTTTCCTCCTCTGTTGTATCCGCACTTCCTCCTTCTCGTCCCACCTCCTGGGGACTTCTCGCTCTCCTTGCTTCTCTCTGATTTAACCTTTGACTGACCATTTGTTCCTGTCTTCTCATCCTGTACAGTTCTTCCATCTGTCTTTCTTCTATTTCTCCCACTTCTCCTTCTTTCCTCAACTTTTTAGACTGTCTTGTGGCTTTCTTGATTTTTCCACGCCACCACTTCTCAACTATGGAAGCTCTCTTCAAGGCTTGCTCATCTCTTGAGTCCATTTCTTGTTGTTTCCCCCCCATGTGTCAAATAATCCTTCCCTTCTCTTTATGCCATGACCCTCACCCCGTCTCACCCTACCCCAAGCAAGGGTGTTTACACTGCCATCTCGGTCAAGGACATAATCAACATCCCTTCCTCCACCAAGAAAGCTTTAATCCACAGGGGGATCTATCTTACGAGTCTTCCCCTTGCATCTTTCTTAAAAATTTCCTCTGCTCATGAGAAAGACTAGTGGTTCTCAGCTGCAAATTTGATTATGTATCCTTCTATCGTGGTGGTAACCCAAAAATCTACAGCCCTCATGACTGGACATTCCAGCCTTTAGAGTGCTGCTAAATTGTCAGTATCCCAAGCACAGATCTTCTTGATCTGTCCATGGAACTCTAGAGATTCTTGGAGTCTCTTGATCCAGTGAAAAAAATATTTTGGGAATTTAACCCAGAAAATTTCGTACTAATCATTTGATCTTTCTGAGTAAAAGATCACTTCCCGAGTGACTCCCACCAATTTTCTTCTTAGTTCTGCTTCTTTCCATATGAAGGAATTACAGTTTCTTTCCCACCATTGATCGATGCCAAATCTATGGATCGGTGGCAACATTCTTCCTACAAGTTCCCTTTTAATACATGTCCCGGCAAAAGAACCATTTTGTTAGCGCAAATTTGGTCAGACCAGCGTCCTTCTCAGGTTACCAACAAAAGGCACCATGTAGTCTAGAGCGCTGGCATTTTCATCTCCTCTGAAGAGAAGATGTCTCACCCGAAGTGCTGCTGAGACAGAGAGATAGGGAAGGGTAGGGAGAAGACTACAAAAGATCCATGGAGTGTTCAAAACTTACTTCAGCCCTTGCACAAGCAATGTTATCAGATCAGGAATATCTAAATTCAAGAACCAAACCTATTGGTATTGCGAGCATCAGTTAACCATAAGAACAACAATTGTAATTTAGAAGCTATACAGGAAGACTGAAATGCATAAGCAACAATGTAAAGACACATTAGATTTGAAAATTTAACCCTTCTTTATATCATCATTCAAGATCTTTCTTATATTACAGACTCTTCCCTTCTTGATTTACCACAAAGACCTTGAGAAATGCCCACGGACATGACTCTGATAGACACTACTCAACCTAACAATATCAGCTAATGACCAAAATGAATGAGCGAACTCATCAACTGACTGAATCAACCCATTCAACAACCAATTAACCAATCCAGCCCTTTTATAATTATATTTTGTCCTATATATAGCTGGGTTATGTCTTTTTGTTCTGCTTGCACATCTTCTTGTTATGTTGCAACTATCTGTTGTTTAGCTAGTGTTGCACTGTCTTCCGCAATTGTTTTATGTTGTTCTTTCTTCCGGCCTCTGATGGAGGTTGCACGACCAATACTTGTGCAATTCCTTTCTCAAAAACGAAGGGCCCAACACAAAGTCTACCGATCTAATTGAATTTCCACTCATACATTCATAATTTTGGCTTGCACTCTATGTAAAGTATTAATGGCTCATGTTATCATTGTTACTCATTCTTTGAAGGACCTTTTGGATTTGGATTTCTATGGTGTGGCTCGAGATGGGACTATATGAGATCCTTTCCATCATCATTAAATATTTCCCGGTTTTAGATAGACTTTAAATGCAATATGCAGATTGTCAATGAACCTTATTGTTTCCTTAAATTTCATACAAATTCATGATTTATTTATTTATATTTTTTTTTATGGCCAATTCCTACTTTCTTGCATTAATGGCATGAAGCCTAACTCGTAATCCATTGGTAAGAGAATTGGGAAATTCGGTGGTGTTTTGCAGATCAAGTGACAGGTTTATATTATCCTTCTGTTGTATTGTTCAGGATCCCTCCTTTAACCCGCCTGGCAAGAACTAGCTTCAGAAATGGAGGGTGTAGGAGCACCAGGAAATTGTCGAATGGTTGTTCTTTTGGTGAAAGCTCTTAGAAAATGGGGGGTTCCTAATTGATGATGTCGATTATCTGATAATGTTGGCAAAATGCCTAACATAAGGGCAGGAAACGATAAAAGATGGACATTTCAATTGACAGAAATAGGCTCATTATATGTCTATGAACAACCTGCAACCTTATCAAAAATTTTGTTTTCTCTCGAAGTAAAATAGTGTAAAGATAAATCTTGGAAGATGCTCATTCCACTGTAATTAATTGTTCAGCAACCTTAATTCACTGGATGTGTGCAAAATACGCTTGAATTTGAATATGGTTCTCCATTTAACAGAATGGTGTCGGTGTTGGTCCATTCTCTTCCCCGGAGCCTCGACAATTTAATGAAGAGCTTCAGTCAGGTTGCAAGGTTGAAATGCATTCAATTGCTCATTGCTCCTAGTGGTGGAATTATTGTGAATGTCTCCAACAGTGGGAAGTCTCTTCATTCTGTAAATTCACATGCCGCATTGACGGTCTCGCGGTTTGGCTCCAACAAATATTTTAATGGAGGGAAAGAACTGACCAGACTATGAGGCAAAGGAGATAGACGGGGGATTTGTTCTTGTAAAAATGATAAAACCTCAAAAGATAATGGTGAAGATAAGAGTTTTAAAACATTGGATTGGCCCATTTTGGAACGATGGGATGTACCTTGGTATGGGAAAACAACTCTGCTTACTATGATAGCATGTGGATTGAACTTTTGTTGACAGGGCTGGCAGAATCAGCAGCAACATCCTACCTTGGGATTCAGTTAAGGAATTTGATGAGTTTAGATGAGCGAGCTATTCTCCTTTTCATTGATCAATTCCTAATAATAGTCGTTGGCCTTACCGTCATATATGTTATTGTCAATCGCTACAAGCCACTTTCGGATGACTTATTTTGCTTAGAATGGAAGGAACCTTTCAGGTTGGGTAATGGATGGATTCTATGGGGAGGAGTGGGTGTTGTTGCTGCATCTATCAGGGTAGCACTTGCAGGAGCAACTTTGACTACTTTAAATGGCGAACCTCCACAACAAGAGGTAGATGCCTTGTTGCTTCTCATACCTACAATAGGCAGGTCGTGGGTTCAATCTTGGCTAATTCTCCTTTTTTTATTGTGTTCGAGGACATCAACGCCTCAGGAATACATTAAGTATAAGTGGGGCTCGCATCTTTATAAAATCCTGAAGGTTTTAAAAAAAAACATCAAAATATTTGATTATTCACACTAGAATTTGGAAATTCTGCAGATTTTGGTGTTTTCCATGTGGAAAACTGTGGAAACTGGGTTAATTCTGAGTCCATTTAGCTCTGAATCATGGCTTGATCCAATATCAATCAAGGTTTCTTCCATATTTGATATAAGTTCAGTGAAAACCAGAAAGCCTTACTGGTCTTGGGAAAATTCTAGCCTGGTTTTTAGGCGGTGGTAATTTTGTTTATGTTCGAGTGCCTCCATTTGAAAATTTTTGGGCTTTATGATCCATTAATTGGGACAATTTTGACATAATTCTGGGATTGGAACCTTTTGATAGATTTCAAAAAATTCAAGGCTCATTTCAATCAGCTCAATTCCAGATTTGCAGGCTTTTCTGCCGAACTCCGTAGAATTTGAATTTCATTTGACCAAGGAAATCACACGTAGAGCCATGCGATTATGTTCACGAAAGTGTTTAAGGGGGTATTGTCTTACGTAAAAGAGAAACTGATGAAATTTAGAGAAAGAATGACGGGTTCATATGGAGATTACGGTCCAAAAATAGACTATGTGTTTAAGATTGTTCATATTGGTGATTCGACGGTTGGGAAGTCACAGCTGCTTGCAAGGTTTGCGAGGAATGAGTTCAAATTGGATTTAAAGGCCACCATTGGAGTTGAGTTCTAGACCAGGACTCTTGTGATAGATCATAAAACAATCAAGGCACAGATATGGGACACTGTTGGTCAAGAGAGGCTTGTTTTTATGCCGGTTTTGCTTCCCTTATTTTTAATATGTTTATTCTTCGATGGTTTTCCATGATCTCTTTGCCTTTGGAGGGAGGGTTCTTTAATAGTGTGATCTATAAAACCCTAGGATAAATTTTAAATGCACACAACAAGTTCATCCCCTTCAGAAGCTTAAGATTTTAGTATTTGCGGGGTCCCTTTTTGTGTATAGAATTTGTGGCCACTTGATGCAGAACTTCAACTACCAAACCGTTCTGCTGCCACTCCCAGATTTTAGACCCTTTTGCATGAGTATTGATAATATACATATGTTTTCCTTGATGCTTGTTTTTCAGATCATTTTTATTCCATAAACCTTTCATAAGTACTTGCAGGGTCAACCTGGTGTTCTTTACCTTCCAACCAATAAACGTGCACAAGACGAAGATAAAGAAATCACGTATTTTTGGAATTTTATTTAGAATTATCCAAATATGGTCTGAATTTTGTAAGAGTTTTGTAACTGTGGTGAACATTTTAGAAAATAAATTGCTAATTTACAAAATTGATCATAAACTGGCCAATCACTAACAAATAGCTTATACCATTTTTTTGATTTCAACTGAGTTTGTAGGGAGAAAATATCTCCTAGCTATGCAACACGAGTATAGAGAATATGAACAAAGTGACTTTAGAGCGTCTTTTCTAGGGAACAATGTAACAACCCAAATTGGGTTGTAGATGAAAAGACAAAATCTCAGTGTTGTGAGTGGTCAAGCCCAGGTTTCAGCGTTGAAACTAGGCTCTGATACCATATGTAACACCCATCCAGGATGTTAAACAATTAATCTTTCATTAAATACATACACAATAACAACTTCGTTTTAGCATAATTTCATTGATTTCCATTTACACAATTCTTCTACATTTGCTCAATGATAAATCTAGATAACATGATGAAATAAGTAATATGTTAACTTTATGATTTAGAAAATAAAACAAAAGTATATACAAAATATTAATAACCAAATACCACCGAAAATACCCCCTTTTTAGTTTGTTGAATCTCATTGGTTGTAATGTAGTCTTGGGTGCTTCCAAGCATTCTTTTCTCACTTTCCCAAAGTGAAACAACGGAATCCTCCCTACCAACTAGGAGCCTAGCCGAATTCCTAGCTCCAAGAAACCTTTCGGTTTCTTGGCCCTCTGTGCCCATGACTCCAAGAACAACAAAGCACAATTCTCAAAGAAAACCATCATAAGAAATATATCTTCCAAAGATTTCACAACCTCTCATCATGCTCAAACTTCCCAATCCTCCTTTCCTCACCACTTCTCCTCCCTATTTATCAAGTTTCCATACACCCTTCCCCAAGTCTCCTCAA
>SNQJ01S0190562.1:6719-24806 GCA_010110895.2 Picea sitchensis | reverse complement strand
AAAGCTTCTATTAGGTCTTCTTACATCCACCTTATTCTATTTTATTGAAAGGCCTTATTAATATTGACCTTTATTACATCCGAATACATTGATCTACCTATGTGTGGGTTAGGACCTTAACAACACTGGTGTACAAATATTTGATATGTTTATGTGAATAATTTCTTAAAGTGTTTGTCCTAGGTGGAAACACCATGTTTATCAAACATGTAGTTGGTCATCTCTACACATCAACGGGTATTTGAAACACTTCACGGTTTACCACCTTCACGTGGGGGTCATGAACAAGGTATTCCCCTGCTTTCAAGAAGTCAAACACCCAATGTGAATCATCATAAGCACCCTGATCCAGAGAAGAATGAAATAAAAAATATCATTTAGGAATTATTCAAGGCTAGATTCATTGGTGCAAACCCCACCCCATTCTCCTCTCCTTCGGGGCTGCGCGACCTCCTGGTCTAAGATTGTTCAAGTCACTGAACCGAATGTTTCATCGGGCTCCATGTTAGGTTCCCTCCTTGATATGATCATGGACGACAAACGTGGGATATATCTCTTCGCAACCCTGTGCTTCGGGACTTTCGCAAATTGCTTGTACTCTTTTCCCCGATTCCTGAATCGACGAATTCTCCAGGACCAAATCTACGATCCACATTCTCCTTGGGATTGACAGTTGAGATCAAATTGTGAGTTCGGACTTCGCGATTCCTCCCTTCTCTCAACTCTACTTCTCCTAATTTTCAAATTAGTGAAGCATTGATCTCTCGCCACGCATCCTTTCTCGATGGACGACAAGGATTGCTTCAGCTCCCAGCTCTTCGGGTATTCTCTCCTTGAATTTTATTTCGAAGGGTTCTTCCTCTGAAATGCGTAGATCTTCACCACGCGTCCTCTTGGATATCACGGTCCATAATTGCTTCACACTTCGCCCTTCGCGAATTTTGAATTGTTCTCCTTGCAATTCTTCCAAAGTTCGAATCCTAGAACTCTCATATTTTATTCCACCTGTCTCCTTCAACGATGGATGAATTCATAGTCTTCGGGACTTCGGCAAGTCCTTGACCCATTTGCACACTTACCACAAATTTCTCTTCGAAACTTAGGCTATTCTCAAACTACTTCTGCACTCCTTGCAGAGTTTTGTGTAGACTCTCCTGTGACTTTGCTCGGCTTGAAAACCTTCAAGGTTCATCATTCCTCGACGTCCTTCAGTGAACGTTCTCCTGCCCTCTTGGAAACTTACACTCTTCCTCCTGAGATTGTAAGATGGTTTTACAGTCTCCTTGGCGCACTCCTTGCACCTAGCTAATATTTTCGATGGCTTCTCCCTTAGCCTATCTAAGCATCTTAAGGCATCTCCTTTCTTTTGACAATTCACTCTTGCAAAGCCTTCCTTCCTCAGAGTGTTCAGCAACCCTTAGATTCTCTTAAGGATTCCAACACTTTCAACAGTGTTGATCTTGTACACTCTCGTACTTTCTCTATGCCCTCCTGGAAGAGTGTTTCAGAGTGTTCAGTAACTCTGGACTATGTTTCCTCCTACAAGTATTTCTTTCCAAGGTACTTAACCACCTTGAAATTTCCTCCCGAGTCTGTGAATTAATCTGGTATTCCCTCCTAGCAGTTTCTCTTCTGACTCCACTGAGTTCATAAACGCACTCCTTGCGTCGGCTTACAGAGCTTCCTCACTCTATCACGCACTCCTTACACTTAGCCTAGAGAACCAAACTTAACCTAACACATTCACAGATAGAAAAATATATCTATATCCCTGCGGACGATTTATAACATTCATCTACAACTCAAATGCATACAAATTACATTCATAACACAACATCCATTAAACAAAAATTGATAAGAGGAAAAAATGTCATTTTCTATTAATGGTAGAATGTTCATTACAATATAGGATTCTGAGCTACAACTGAGTCTCGTCTCTCTGTGTTTCTCTCCATATCTCTTATGCATCTGCCTACAACCCCTTACAACCAACCTCTACTTGGAAACAATACAAAGATTTATACAAGAGGGGATCGACAGGATTCCCTCCAAGCTAAACTAGTGGTGTCAAATCACCATTCAAAATGCATGTCTAATGGGAAAATTACAATGATGGAAATCTGCTCCAAATCGGATGCAGATCCCTCCTACTGCCAACCACTTAATGGAGACCTTATCTCTAGCTTGTGCGAAAGCACAACTTGGCTCTTCCAGCTTGTCATCATTAAATGTCTAGATCACGCTTTTGATTCTCAAGGAAAAATGAGAGGGCAGGGCCTCTCCCTTCCTTGAATGTGCACCATGCATGTAAATAAACTAGCACATGCTGAGGTGGAGTGATACTTTGTTGGTCACTGTAATTGCTTATTAACTAAACAATCAAGTGTTACATAAATTGTCAACCTAGGGAAGTTTGTTTATTTCAAAGGCAATCACACACTGTATATGCTCAATCTCAAAAGCAATCTGGAGTTGTAGTAAAAGTACACTAATCACACCTTTCTTTGAACAGACTGAAGTTCTATCTTGAATTACAGAAAAACAATCTATCTATTGCAGAGTTTGAGATTCAAGGAAAATAATTATCAGAAGAATCATGGATTACATTAAGAAACAACAACCTAGGAAAAGAAATCTTTCATCATACTTCAAAGAAGACTAACTATTCTGTAACAGAGAACAGGACCCTATTCCCCAAAGCAGGAATCTTCAGTACCTGTCTCTGACTATAACACTTTCATAAACTCATTACCAATCAAAATGATTGACAAGTACTGAAGGCTAACTATTCTGTAACAGAGAACATGACCCTATTCCCCAAGCAGGAATCTTCAACAGCTGTCTCTGATTATCACACTTTCATAAATTCATCAAGCAGAATTACCAATCAGAATGATTAACAGTTACCTAGGAATGAATTGTATGAAAACAATGTAACAATCAATAAAGCAGAGTTTCAGCAAAACAGAGTTCAGTAAAGTAGAGTTTCAGCAAAACAGAGTTTAAACAAGGCGTGAACAAAAATAATACTAACACACTATAGAACTAATGGGTGAATCTTTGTGAAGAAGGTGGGCCCTCTCCTTCTCACAAGATTCCCTGGAAATGAAAGGAACTAAGAAGAAATGCTCAGAATAATATTTTATTCATCTGTCAATTGTATCATGTTACAATATCCAAAGTGAACATGCCCTTCTCTGTAATTCCTTTCTAGCCAAAAAAATCCTTCTGTCTAATGATGATTTCCCCTTATTTAAAGAGGATAATCCTCTTAATACAATTGATCATAAAATTACATGTGTACATACGAATCCTATTCTTAGTCAGATCTAATCTTCTATGTTGGAATAGGATATTCTGATCTCCCATAGAAATTTTTTGTTACAATAGTTGGAATGGTGTTGGGTTAAGGTGTAGTTGTTGCGACTGGTGTAACATCTTCTTTATTTATCTTCTTGTTACTGTTGTTGTATATTGTTTCAGCATCGCAAATCACAGACTGTTTCAGCAACGAGATTTGCATTCTGTTTGACTGTTTCAGCAATGTGGTCTCAAGCAGCAACGATGGTTGGTGCTGGCTTAAGGTACGACTGTTGCGGCCAGTGTAACAACTCCTTCTTGTTACTGCTGTGTGAATTGTTGTTCCAGCATTGCAAATCATGGACTGTTTCAGCAACGGGATTTGCATGCTATTGACTATTTCAGCAACGGGTCTTCAAGAAGCAACAATAATCTGTAGTTCAAACTGTTTCAACAACTATATGTTTCTGATCGATGGCTAAGTATGAGAGTAATGTAAAACAAATTAAACATATAGCAAAGAGAAGAAACGTTATATACCTTTGGAAAGATAGGTTAAGGTGATAATGTAGGCTTAAATGTGAGTGGGAAAATGATGTAATGATAGAAAAAAGTATGAACAAAAATGTACATTATAGGGTCCTAACATACTCCTACATCATACTCCATGGCTACGAAAATCATGAGCTCCTGCTCATGAGATTTCCATCTCGGTTGAAATCCTCGTGCATCCCAAGCTTTCTCTTGGAGATGTCTATCTTCTCCTCTGCTCTTTTGGTGTTGCATTATCCCAGCTTCTCGTGCAGGTTTCCTTTTACCAGCTTCTCCTTGTTGACCACTTCCTCTGCTAACCCCAACATCAACTTCCTTATTTCGTCAATCACCTCATTCAACTGCTCCATTGACTGGATTTTCTTTTGCAGACTATATTGCTGCACTTATTCCTTGTCAATGGGTGTCACTTTGATCTCCCAAGTTATCCTCCTCATCTCTTGTGACCTTAGTTTTCCACTATGTTGCAGCCTCCACTTCTATAGACTTCTCATCACTGGGCTTCTGCTCAGCCTTTCCTTCTGACAGATTTGCTCCTGTCAGTTTCTCTTGTACTAGTTCAGCACCAGCTTCCTCTAGCTGCAACTCATGTTGGTGTGTCTTCCCTGGCATGGCTATACTATGGAAACCACCTTCTAGTTTCGGACTGTCAAACCAATCCTCAAATTCCTTCAACTCCATTTTCTAATGGGTGAGTAATCCAACTAGGCGTTCTCCTTCTGCTGGGACAGACATCAGTATTTTTTCCTCCTCCTCCATGACAATTTAAGTTTGTTGTCCTTTGGTCGCATATGAAACATCTATACTAGCCTCTCCTCGATCACTTGGCAGGGATATCTTGACTCCTCCAATGATCAGAACAGTCCTCTGATCCTTCTCCGATGTGATGAAAGTTTCCAACTTGTCATCATCTTCATTCACGCAGCTTGCAGTTCCACATGAATATTCACCTGAGTGAGGTCCTTCTTTTGCTTCCTCTTCACCTATCAACACCCCTTGACGTGAACTTTCAGTTGATCTCGCTTCTTCTTCCTTGCCCACTTGGAAACTTGGGATGTCTCCTATGCCCACCTGACAGTTTACGATATCCACTAATCCCTTCACATTTCCCACTTGGAAACCTACGAGACCTTTTCCAGATCTCTTTCCCTCATCACTGAGATTTTCATCATACCTCATCCACCTTTTTAACACCTATTGCTTCCTTCTAGCCAAAAACTTCCGAATAGGCCACATAGTTGTCCTCTTCAAAGGCCATTCATATATCCAATGCACCTTTCCTTCCCGCTGCATCTTCAATGCTAGCGACTCCATCTCTGCCCTGATCTCCCTAAGCTCTTTGTCTATTTCCACTTTTCTTTTCTGCGGACAAACCTCCCCTCGACCATTTTCATGACTTCCAACAACCATATTGCTTCACCTACAGCCCACCTGGTTGTTTATCATCTATTGCACACCTTGCAATAGCTTCAACAGAGTATCACACTCTGTCTCCCTTTCTTACAGAAGTCAATTATGCATTAGCTCTGATACCACTCTGGTATCAAAGTATCTTCTTTATTTCCTTCTTTCCACCTGAGAATAAAATCAATATCTAATACCACTATGGCATAGACCCCCTTCTTCTCCCTCTCGAAGGGCTACTTGACCTCCCCGTATAGGATTGTTCAAGTCACCAAACCGAATGGTTTGTCAGGATCCTAATGGGAACCAAATTAACTTGACACAGATCCTTCACCTTCTTGGTGTAGGTTGTATGGAATGCGCAGAACCTCTCCTTAGATATTTTTGAATCTTAATGCCAAGTGACACTAGCTTACATGCTAGGCTCCCTCCTTGATATGACCATGGACGACAACCGTGGGATAGCTCCCTTCACAACCCCATGCTTGGGGACTTTCGCGAATTGCTTGCACTCTTTTCCCTGATTCTCGAATCGAAAAATTATCCAGGACCAAATATACGATCCACGTTCTCCTCGTGATCGATAGTTGAGATCAAATCATGAGTTCAGACTTCGCGATTCCTCCCTTCTCTCAACTCTACTTCTCCTGATTTTTGAATCAACAAAGGCATTGATCTCTCTCTGCGCATCCTTTCTCGATGGACGGATAGGATTGCTTCCGCTCCCATTTCTTCGGGTATTCTCTCCTTGAATTTTCTTCCGAAGGGTTCTTCCTCTGAATGCGTAGATCTCTGCCACACGTCCTCTTGGATCTCACGGTCCAGAATTTCTCTGCACTTCGCCCTTCGCGAACTTTGAATTGTTCTCCTTGCAATTCTTTCGAAGTTTGAATCTTCGAACTCTCGAATCTGCTTCCACTTGTCTCCTTTGACAATGGATGACTTCACAGTCTTCGGGACTTTGACAAGTCCTCCACCCATTTTCACACTTAGTGCAAATTCCTCTTCGAGACTTAGGCTATTCTCGAACTGCTTCTGCACTCCTTGCAGAGTTCTACGTAGACTCTCCTACCAATTTGATCAGCTTGAAAACCTTCAAGGTTCATCGTTCCTCCACGTCCTTCAGTGAATGTTCTCTTACCCTCCTGGAAACTTACACTCTTCCTTTTGAGCTTGTAAGATGGATTTATAGTCTCCTTGGTGCACTCCTTGTGCCCGACTAATATTTTTGATGACTTCTCTCTTAGCCTATCTGAGCATCTTAAGTCATCTCCTTTCCTTTGTCAATGCACTCTTACAAATCCTTCCTTCCTCAGAGTGTTCAACAACCCTGGAATTCTTTTAAGGATTCCAATACTTTCAATAGTTTTTCTCTTGTATTATCTCGTACTTTCTCTATGACCTCCTGATAGAGTGTTTCAGAGTGTTCAGTAACTTTGGACTGTGTTTCCTCCTCCACAGTATTTCTTTCCAAGGTACTTGACCACCTTGAAACTTCCTCGTGAGTTTGTGAATTAATATGGTATGCCCTCCTAGCAATTTCTCTTCTGACTCCACTAAGTTCAGACACGCACTCCTTGCATTGGCTTACAGAGTTTTCTCACTCTATCGCGCACTCCTTGCACTTAACCTAGAGAACCAGACTTAATCCGACACACTCACAAACAGAAAAATATATCTCTATCCATGCAGACAATTTCTAACATTCATCTACAACTCAAATGCATACAAATGACATTCATAACACAACATCCATTACACAGAAATTGGTAATAGGAAAAACTGTCATTTTCTATTAATGGTAGAATGTTCATTATAATACAAGAGTCTGAGCTACAACTGAATCTTGGCTCTCTATGTTTTTCTCCATATCTCCTATGCATCTTCCTACAACCCCTTACAACCATTTACAACCAACATCTACTTGGAAACAATACAAAGATTTATACAAGAGGGGCTCGACGGGCTTCCCTCCAAGCTAAACTAGTGGTGTTAAATCACCATTGAAAATGCCTGTCTAATGGGAAAATTACAATGATGGAAATCTGCTCCAAATCAGATGCATATCCCTCCTACCTTCAACCACTTAAAGGCAACCTTATCTCCAGCTTGTGTGAAATCAAAACTTGGCTCTTCCATCTTGTCATCATTAAATGTCTAGATCACACTTTTGATTCTCAAGGAAAAATGAGAGGGCGATGCCTCTCCCTTCCTTGAATGTGCACCATGTGTGTAAATCGATTGGCACATGCTGAGGTGGAGCGATGCTCCTACATCAGTCATATGTCACAGCACCAACCCTTACTCATCATCTGTGGTCATGGAATTAAAGAATGAAGGAAATTGGTGCATGTATCCTGATTTATAGGCTCTTAATAAGTTGGAAATCAAGAATTTTTTTCCAATCCAAGTTATTGATTATATCTTGGTTGAAGTTCATGGAGCCAATTTTTTGACTAAACATGACCTTCATTCTAGATACCACCAAATATGAATGAAAGAGGAAGGTATCCCTATGACAACCTTCTAAACACATGAATGTCATTATGTGTTTTTAGCGATGCCCTTTGGCCTTTTCAATGCTCCATCCACCTTCTAGAGCCTCATGAACAAAAACATTTGACCCTTCCTATGAAATTTTGTATTGGTATTATTTGATGATACATTGATCTAAAAAAAAACTTAGGAATCCCACATAGAACATGTTGATAGAGCGTTGCAACTCCGGTGGGACCACCATCTATACCTGAAACATTCCAAATGTGCTTACATGGGTTCAAAGGTTGAATAATTAGGACACATTGTCATTCAATATGGAGGACAAGTAGATCCCAAGAAAGTTATGATTATCCAAGATTGACACTACCCTAAAACCTTGAAGATAATGCATGGGTTCTTAGAACTTATAAGATATTGTAAGAAGTTTGTGAAAAATTATGGGAAAAATCATGGTCCCTTAACTTCATTACTAAAATATGTTTCTTTTATATCGAGGAAGGTAGTTGAGCAATCCTTATTAACTTTAAAGGATTCCATGTGCACCACTCTAGTATTAATAGTGCTAAATTTTGTTGGGACTTTTGTCTTGGAATGTGGTGCCTCGGGCATAGGTATTAGAATGGTATTCATGCAAGAAGGGAATCCCTTGAATTTCACCATTAAATAATTATGTGACCATAATTTGGGTAAATCCACATATGAGAAAGAGACAATGGCCATCCTTTATGCAATTGATACTTGTCACCCATATCTCATAGGGAGGCATTTTTAGATCAGTATTGACCATCATATTCTAAACTATTTTCTTAAACAAATGTTATCACCACCAAATAAGAATAAGTGGGTCACAAATATGCTAGCTTATGTGATGTAGGAGCATCAAATTCTTCATAGGGATGTTAGGGTGAATATGAATACATAATAGTGCTGCAAAATGTAACATTGTTGCAGAACAGTGACAATGTCGCAGGATAGTGACAACACTATGAAATAGTGGCAATGCTGTGAAACAGTGACATTGTTATAAGAATAATGATTGGTTTTAAAACATCACAACACTATTGCAGAATGTGATTGGTTGTTTCAAATTGTAATGATGTTGTGGATTTTTCCAATGAAACAGAATGGGATCGCTTCTACAAGAAGTTGTTGTGGGAACTTTCTACAGGAAGCTATTGTAGAAGTTTTAATGGGAAGTTGATGTAGGAGTGTTGCGGTAAATTGTTGTGGGAATTTGTTGTAAGAGTGTTGTGGGAACTTGATATGGGAAGATTTTGTAGGAGTGTTGTGGCAAGTTGTTGTAGGAGAGATGCAAGAATGTTGGTGTAGAACGTGATAGATCGTAGGTTATGGAAGTGGAGTAGGATGGATGACTTGTTGGAGAATGGACACATTGCTTTGGGGTTGATGTGTTTCCACAGAATGAATAGAATACAAGTGTGTGAGAGGAGACATGGATTTAAGGGAATATTAACCATGTGCTTCATGAAGATAGCTCAAAAGAAGGTGAATTGCTACAAAAGAAGAGGACATGTTGAGGAAGGAGTTTGTTGTTGGATGGAAGATAAAGGTCACACTATAGAAGGTGAATCATTGTACAGGAAGAGTCGTTAGAAATGAAAGGGAAAAGTATGAAGATGAAAGGGCATGTTAAGCTCATTTGGAAGCTAAAAGTGAATGGATTTGTGGAGATAGATAAGCACAACATCATGTTGTTGTTAAAGGAGAGCTTGCATAAAGGATACCTCACAAGGAAGGGAGAGAGAATGGTTGAGATTGTCATGACCTTTAGCTTAGAAATCCAATGAATGTTGTAATCTCACATATTGGCTATGGAGCCATTTTAATCTATTATGTATGCAGTGAATACAAAAAATAGGTTTCTGGATTAAATCCTCATGTCTATGTGTGAATGAGTTTGTGAGATTATATGGATGTGTTATATTGAATGTATTGTTGTAGACTTCATTTCTATTACTTGGGTGATCACATACATATATATGGTGTCCATTTATGTGGAGAATGGTTCGATTGTGATTATGTATAGGTGGGTGTGGGTATATGAGAAGTATGTGCTCAAATTGGTGATCATTTGTAGGTAGGAACAGATCTTTGGAAAGACCATGCTTTGGATTGGTGGCTCTTTATAAATGGATGCAACTTGTGTTTTCTATGAGAAGAATGGTGGGAGGTAGTGCAGGAGAAAAGGCCTATGAATGGTAGTTTGGTTGAGGGATACAAGAAAAATCCTTATTATTTTTTCGTGAAGATGAGCAGTTCAAGGAGGTGCAAGAACCAAGAATTAAAAGGATTGGCGATGATGGAGTGGTAGTAGATTAAAAATCATGATTTCATAGGAAAGTAATATGCCTGAGATAAAGGACTAGATGTCAGAGTGAAGTTGTTAAAGGGAAAATATTGAAGCTGCAAGAAGATGAAGATATCCAAGAATAGAAAGTTGCACGAAGTAAAGTCTAGGAGGTTATTGTTGAGAAGGAAGATGGTCTCTAAGATAATTTGTTGCTAGAGATAGATGGTAGTTGTGGTGGTAGTTATCCATGACTATGGTATTGAGACTAAAAAGGTAATGTGGGTCATGAAATCATTTCATGATTGAAGGAGATGGAAGTTGTGGTGGAGCTTATCCATAATTTTTATCTTGAGATGGAAGAGGAAGCATGAGTCATGAGATAATTTTTTGTCAAATGAGATGGCATTCATGGTGGAAATTATCCACCATTTTTATCTTGAGATGAAGGCATAGTCACTTGAAATGAGCTTGTAGTGTGTGGTTTTTTAACCAAGGGAGTAGAGAACAAGAGAAAATGTAGTCGGAAGGTTTCCTAGACTGGAGACTAGACTCATATGTTCCAAGGAACATGTTGGTGGAAGTGAGTCCATTATTTCCAAATGGTAGCTAGAGATTTAGAGTGGGCATAAATGAAAAAGACATGAACCTAAATAGAGACACAATAAAATTATAGTAACAGAAGATAGAGGTACATGTGGTGTGTATCATATGTAGAGCAGAAAGAAGGGAGTTATCTTTGGTGTGTGGACTCAAATGTGTGGATGAATGTTGGATACACATGAGGTGATCTTACTATGATTTTATGCATATTGTCATTGCTACTTGGCTAATCATAGGGATACTACTATCTAGATGGAGTAATTTTCTCAGTTTGTTTACTATCTAATTTACTTATCAATCTATGCTTAAATATTTCATTGCATGTGTGTTTATGTTCAAACTAATATGCTCTTGAAGTTTTATGTGTAAAAAAACACCAAGTACAAGATTTGCAGGTATCAGTGTTGCATGTAGGATCATTCTCTTGGAGAGGCAAAGGAGCTCGGTTTCTTCCTCTTTTCTGTCCAAGAAGATATTAAAGAAGACATTCACCCTCTTCTTCACATTAAGGAGAACCCCATAGCCCAAAAGTTCCAAGCTCAAGCGGAAACTCTAAAAAAACAATAAACTTCTTTCCCCTAGTCTCTTTATTTGGTTTCATGCTGCTTAGAATATATATAAAGTTTATTTCTAATATATAAAGGCTGCATGCATTTACTTTTTATATCTGATTATAAATTTGTCAAATTCAAGAACTAGATCGAGTCAAATTTAAGCAATTTTTTTAGTCTATTTTCACCTAGATCTTAGACTAGGATATTGTTTGGTTTTAATTTCATTATAAATTTGTTTATAGGTCTTATGTTTTATTTTTTAAAACATAAATCATAAGCCACTAAAAGGGCCTAGGTTAGGTTTGTTTTAAGGGTCAAAAAGTCCCAAAAAATATTGATTTTGCCTTGAATTTTTTCAGAAAAAATTGACAAAATTGTTTATTGTTAAAAACTTATTTTCATCATTTTCTAACTTCATTTGTTTGCTATTTTATTGCATAATTAATAGGTCAAGAGGATATTCTTCCATTTTTGGGAAAAATCAAGGCTTTCGGGGCACCCTGGGGGGTTTTAACTTCGCCGATGAAGTTTTCCTTCTTCTTCATATTTCTTGTATCTCTCTAAATGATCCAATTATAAGGATATCTTTATTTCTAAAGAGCTAAAATATTAAAGAGAACATTGTTTCTTTTTTGTAATAGTACAATAAAAGCGAGCCCTTTGTGCCTAGTTTTCTCCATCCCCATTGGGGGATTTGTGTCTTTGGTTTGGTTTCTCTCTTTATTTTGATTGATGCATGCTTAAATTTATTAATCAAACACACAATTCAAGCACATCAAACACACAATAAACACTCTTAATTTCATGCATGTTAACTAAAATCTTAAATCTATCATGCATGCTTAGTTAGTTTTGCTTCAAGTTTCTTTGTTGAGCAATAATCTTGCAACCATGTTTAATTTATAATAAGTATCTGGTAATATATCTCTCAACTACAAAGCAGGGTACTTAAAATCTAAAGTGTTGCAAATCTTTCTATGTTTCAAGTATTTGTGCATTTCCTTCAGCTACAAAGCAGGGTGTGTCATTTATTTATTTCAAGCATTTATCAAGTAATTGAACCTTGCTAGCTTAATAGGGAAATCTTTGAAGTTGTTATTTCATTGAGAGGAAAACTCCTAAAGTGACCTGCGAAGTAATACAGGCTACCCGTGTTGTAAATCCAACACTTTTAGTGGGTTTACTGGTGAGACCATTTGGGTTTCGGTAAACTCTCAACAAGTCAAAGAAAAGAGATAGCCTCTAAAGGGGCCAAACATTCTTCATTAACTGAACATCAATTTAACTTAATAAAATCTTTGATCTACACTGCCCACGACTCCTTTTAAGCCACTGGTTAAAAAGTATATATATTTATCTTATGTGAGCAGTATTTACACTTATGCATCTTGTCTAACTTGTATGCTTTAAATCTTGCATATATTGTATCCTTTGATTTATGCATGTTTTATGAGCAAAGTACTTTATGATGATGATGAATGCTAAGTGTTAAATGATCAAGTTTTATTTTTCAAAACAATAAACTCCTAGATCTAAATGCTTTTGATTTCTTATCTTAGAAAAGACTTAGATTATTTTTCATAGGGACTACCCCCCTTGGCTTCACTAGGAGTTGGCCTAGACGGAGGAGTTGAAGATTAGGTGACAACACCTTGACTTGAAACTTTCCCCCAAGGACACACCAAGTGGATTGAAGGTTTCTTCCATGTTACCCTAGGTGTGTATAAGGACGACAACATGAATCAACAATGATTTTGTAGTAATTTCCTCACATATATCCTTAAGGAAAACACTTGTTTTGAATGGGGGGGAGCACGTTAGGGTCCTATCATAACCTCCCTACTTTAGGCTACCTAGGAGTTAGTCAATTATCATATGTATCCATGTTCATTGAATAAGGCCCACTAGATTGTAGTGGATAGTTATTTAATGTAGAAGAGTCATATTTATCAAATAAGGCCCACTAGGTAGTTGGTACTCATTAATATTGTGACCAAAAGTAGTTAGGGTTTTTCTATTGAGAATATATTTAAAGATATAGGAGGTTATGGAATGTTTTGTAGAGTATTGTTGTATGTGGAGACTTGCTCAATGAAAGGTCACCCCACCTTCAGTGGAAAGTGAACATTTCTTTCTTTCTTTTGATTATCATAATATAATGATATATTTCACATATTTCATCTTATATGTCTCTTATATCTAGTTTTTTTCATTTATAATCTCTATATAAATGTCTTGTTTTTCAACTCTAAGGGTTAAGGAAAACTACATGAAATGAAAATGTATTAATAAATGATGGGTTGATTCTCTTATGTTGCATAGAACACATATTCCAAGTCCTAGCCAATATATCTTGTAAAACATTCCAAATTAAAACATAATTGGAGATGGATAGACACATAAATAATACAGTTTTCATTGGCACTTTTTATTTTTCATAATGGTTTCCACCACCAACATGTATCAAATTTCCCCACCTCCAAATACATAGCCAAATAATGTAAACTTGTAGAATAAACACCATTAAGAGTATTTTTTGCCATACAAGTATATCTAAGTCAAACCTAAGTTTGATGGTATTGCTTAATAACTACTATACAAAAGTGTTCCAACTAGTGACTTAAATTCCATTAGTCTTAAGAAATCTTTAACTTCTTCTCCAACCTTTATGTCCTTGAGGGGATCCTTGGATTTTCTACTTTAAATAATGTGTGTATACCCACACACCCCTCCCCTTCCTTTATGCTATATGCACATACATTAACCCTTCATGAATACAAACAAACGTATGTGTATCCCAAACCAAATGAAATTTCACATATCGAAGAACGACGCCTAATCAACTATTGACATGTTTCGGGGAACGATGTGTGACGAAGTGTTGATACACTAGCCACCATCACGTGTTCCACACCGATACAGCACTGCAATTCAAATTTTTAACGCTGACACATGCAAGCATGTGACATTTTTGGTATGGTGCGTAGGTGCAAGGTTAAGTGAGTCTTCATGTTGTAAATTACATATGGTTTGGTTAAAAGGTGGGGGTGGGCATGGTCCACCACTCCCCCCCCCCCTTTATATATGTGGAAAATTCTTCATACATTGAAAACGCTTCGTACATACCCTGTATTTAAATTTTTTAACTCTTATTATTATTTTAATAATAAATCCTCCTTGGAATCTTTTAAACATTAAATTTTGCATGCTCTCTTCCAAAACCAAGATCAAACTATGTTCCACCACTTGATCTAGTCCCATGAACAATGCACTAGCAATTGTAATAGGGTTTGAACTTCGATTCCACACACAATATGTCAATGACATGGAACACAAACTAATTTCTGATACCACAACGATCACTTGCAAGTTCATACAACCCGACGTGATTGGATCTTCTCCAACTCTTTAATACTTTCCTCAATCATCAACTCGCCAACAAAGGAGATCATTCGTTCCTCTCTGATACACCTAGTTTCAGTAGAATCACTTAATATTCACCAATGTACTGGAGCTAAATATTTATTTCGATGCCTATATATTGGATCTAATATTTCTTCTAGTGTTGATACAATGGAGCTCAATCTTTCTTCCATTGTCAATACAAGGACAAGACCCCGCAAAATTACCTTTCATATTTTGGTCATAACATTTGACTATGATACCTATTTTGTGATTTCCTTATAATGTTGGAAATCTCTTTCTGAGATATAAAACTTCACAGTTATATGATTTGGAATATTCCTCACCAAATTTTCACATTTTTCGGGATCAATATATGGCACATTATCAATAGCCCAGGAGAAAAGATTACTTCAACCAAGAGCAGCGGAACCAAGAACCAAACTCAGGGAAGCATATATGAACTCTCACTTAGCTAATGTTTCAATTATGTAGGTTCAAATTCTTGGTTTTGAAATTTTATTTCGATATTATTCTATGGTGACTCATATATTTCATGTTGAATGGTGTCAGGTACCAATGCTAAAAGAAGGTCATGCTCAACAATCCAGATAGGCAGTGTGTGAGGGAATCAAACCATGAAGGCATACGTTTTACACATCAAGGAAATCTACCAACACATTTCAATTCCCTGACAAATGGGATCTACCATCGAGGATGATAGAGCAACAACAACAATAGTTGTCATAGAAGCAAAGGAGTAGCAAGATCAAATGGCCAAAGAAGAAGTTTGAATCCCATGATGCTCAAATATCAAAATCGGAGGAAGAAGACTTTCCTAATGTCTATATTAGTCATCATAGTGTGTGGGGGAACTATGGCCAAAATCTATGATGTCCCAACATCACTAAAAGACAAATTCAAAATGTAACTTCATATGATGTATGACATACATTAAATTATACACATTTATGTTTCCCTTATTCCCTCATCATTCCAAAGAGGATAATGAAAAAGGTTTGTAAATGAAAGGTCATGGGAGGAAGGCGAAAGGCCAACAATGAAGTTGAATTTCAATAAATAAAGGGATTGTATTTGAATAATGGGATTTTGTCTCTTGGAGATTTCATGTACTATTGTTGAAACTTGTAATGAGGAGAATCCCATTTGGCCAAGATATTTTTGGGAGAACTTTGATTCTCATGTTGGACTATTCTAAGAATGTACTTTATATTAGAGACTATTCTTATGTATGTTGTTTGCATTCTTATTTCAATTCTTTAGGGAATATTTTTCTAAATTCATAGACATATGATTGTAAATTATTGTTTAAATGCTAGAATATTTTGGGTTTGCAGTTATTTATTCATATTTTTATCCCTGATCTATGTGAACTATTTATCGGGCCATTGGAAGGAGCATGTTTGGTTCTATGTTTGTTTTCTAGTTACCTTTTCCATCCAAACACATGCATATTAGATTAGTTTCATTTCTTATTTATATTAGAAACCATCATCAGTGGATCGGGCCACAACCAATAAATCCAAAACTAAAAATGGTTGGCGGGCCATAATTTGGATGGGTTCCCTATTCCAACTGGTGAGAGGTCTAATTGGGACTTCTCACCAAGGGTAACCCATGTTGTTGATAAAGGGAACTTTCCCCATGTCAATACAATGGTAATTATGGAATATCTTTCTCACACGACAACTTCCTCTTCTACACAACGTTGACTACAACATACTCTATTCCTCTAGGTAAATACCAAAAAATAGAGAGTGACTCCAACAATAATTGATTCCTACATATGGTG
Organism: Picea sitchensis; assembly: GCA_010110895.2. Classification (NCBI taxonomy): domain Eukaryota; kingdom Viridiplantae; phylum Streptophyta; class Pinopsida; order Pinales; family Pinaceae; genus Picea; species Picea sitchensis. The sequence continues at coordinate 8,371 of SNQJ01S0190562.1, read as the reverse complement.
GAAACAATTTGAAAAACACTCCTCTTACATGGTGTCTGCTCATATTTCTTGATGGTGTTTGTTGAATCCTCTCTATGGTTACTCATTCTCACACAACTCCATCACAAGAAAAATAAAAGATAAACTCTTCTCTCAACAACGATGAATCCCTTGGCAACTACGACTTTTTTATGGTTTCTCACACTAAACTTGAATGGTGATGGATTTCTCCTTCATGTGATTTTTACATGGAAATTTATGTAGAAGAGACTCTTCTTCAAGTGGTCGTTCATGCAACAACTAGTTAAATGATACTCTTCCTATCACACGAGTCCTCTCTATGCACAAGATCTTAAATAGATATTTATGAAATATCCTCATGCAACCCTTCACAAATCAAATCTACACATATCTCACTTCACAACAAGATCTCAATAAATATCTCACTTCACCATAATCTCTTTTTCCACAATGATTTGTCCTTCAACGATTTCACCTACAATGTGTTCTTATTTAAAAAGGAAAATCATGATCCTTTCAAGACAGATCCATCAGAGATATAACCCTTGACAAACATGGTTCATAGGTACAAAACACTCCTGAGTTATTCCATGCAACATATGACTCCTTCACATTGGGAGACTTAATTCTTCTCTCACACAATGACTCATTTCTTCAATGTTTCCTGGGCAGTGCTCTGACACATGCCTACACACAAAAAAACACAAGAAATCTCTCATGATCCTGGGCCATCATGTGAGGGAGTCAAGCCCAGTCTATCTCTGATACCAAATTAAAATATGAGAGAGTAGGTATTGTTGCAAACAAAAAACTCTCTTGAATTATTTCATAGAAAACTCGTACACACTTATAGACATCAAGCTTTGTCTAAATATAGTCACACTATCTTAGCTAGACAACCAATTTAATTGAGAAAATATCTCAGCCACACAAAAAAATAAGAGACTTTGTTGAGAGAATATCTCTCACACTCAACTATCTAACAACCTCCTAAACTATAGGATCAAACTACTCATGTAGATATTGTTCTCTACCTAATAATAATAATTCACAACATCCTCATACATTAATCACTAAGACAAGTAGGAGTTACACATGGGTGAAATCACAGAGGTGAGTTACACTTTCATGACAATCGGGTCTCCAAAATTCCAAAAAACCTTTTTTCGACCGAACTAATATTATTTTTCAGCTGAAAGATATTGTTTTTGGCCAAACTATTTTTCAGCCAAAACATGAAACGTCAAATCAAACGACGCATTCACTGCACCCTCGATTTGCGTGTAAGAATTTAGTCGGCCAGATATTTTCTTTCCGGCAATACTCTTTCGGCCGAAAGATTATTCAACCGAAATACTCTTTCGGCAGAACAATTGTTTGACCGAACTATCTTTAGGCCAAAATATTGTTCGACCGAACAATCTTCCCGTCGAAAGATTATTTATATATCAACCACAAATCGATCCTGAAATGTTTTGCGAACTTTGTTGTCGTTTCTTAGTGACTGTGAGTGCAAAGTTCATGAGCGCAAGTCATGTAAGCGGGCACATCTGTTAGCATAGAGGTCGTGTTGGTGTTTGTGAGCATGGGCGCGTCGAACTCCAGGTAATTTTCTAATCCTCAGTATATATTTTTAGTTTTAATTTTTAAAA
>SNQJ01S0190560.1:6172-18087 GCA_010110895.2 Picea sitchensis | reverse complement strand
GTGATGTGAAAAATTGGTTTCGAAGTATAGGACAAGAAGACTCATGTTTGCAAGTTGAAGCAAGCTCCAAGAGCTTGGTGAAGAAAAGCTCATCACAGATTGTAAGAAGAAGCGTGCTGCTGAATTTGAAATGAAGGACCTAGGCTCGATGCACTTTTTCTTGGGTCTTGAAGTATGGCAAAGCCCATAAGAGATTTTCCCTAATCAAGGAAAGTATGATGTGGAAATTCTGAAGATATTTGACATGATGGACTGTAGAGCCATGTCCATTTCTATGGAGACGAATTTGAAGTTATTGGCTGATCCTTCGTCATAAATAGTTGATGTTACTATATACAGACAAATGATTGGTTCGTTGATGTATCTGACAAACACCATACCAGATATATGCTTTGTTGTGAACACCTTGAGTCAATATTTGGTGGAGCCCAGACGTGTTCACCTTGTAGTTGCACAACATGTGATGAGATACCTTAAGTGTACGTTGGACTATGGCCTCTGTTATACTAGAGATTGTGACTTCAGATTGTATGGTCATACTGATTCAGATTGGGCTGGAAGTGCTTTAGACAGAAAAAACACTTCAGGATGTTGTTTCAGTTTGGGGTCAGCCATGACTTCGTGGCAAAGCATGAAGCAATCCACTATTGCTCTTAGTACGACAAAAGCAGATTACATTGCAACATGCTCTGGTAGTTGTGAAGCCATATGGCTTTGAAAGATGTTGACAGGTCTATTCCACCTAGAGATGGATGCCATCGTGATCTTTTGTGATAACCAGAGTTGTATAAAGATGACAATGAACCCAATGTTCCATGATAAGATGAAGCACATTGAGATCCAGTACCACTACATTCGTGACTTGGTACATAAGGGAGTTGTGAAGCTCCAATATGTTGGGACATATGAGCAGGTTGTAGATGTGTTGACTAAGCCTCTGTCTTGTATGAAGTTTGAGTACTTTTGAGACAAGCTTGGTGTTGTCCAAAAAGACCTCCTTTGAAAGGGGGAGTGATGTTGATGATACTATGGTATCCTGACCAACAACGGGTAGCTCAGTTAGGATTTTATATCCTAGGGGACTGATCATCCTTGGGAAGATCCCAAAGATTCGGTAAGGACGGTCTGTCAGAGTACCTATGCATGTATATGCCTACTGTGGTTAGTAGTGGTAGCTCAGTTAGGATTTTATATCCTAGGGAATCTTATGATTCATGGGCAAATCCTGAAGGTCTGGTAAGGACGGTCTGTCAGAGTACCTATGCATGTATATGCCAACTATGGTTAGTAGTGGTAGATCAGTTAGAATTTTATATCCTAGGGAATCTTATGATTTCTAGGCAGATCCCGAAGTTCTGCTAAGGACGATCTGTCAGACTACCACGTGGTAGCTTGTTAGGATTTTATATCCTAGGGAATCTTATGATTCCTGGGTAGATCCTAAAGGTCCGGTGAGGATGATCTGTCAGAGTACCACATATGTTGTTGTTGATGCACCTGCCTCATTCTGTTGCCACATATTGATGTTGATGTTCCAACTTCATGTTGTTGATGGTGTTGTTGTTCCAGCTTCGTGCTAATGATGTTGATGTTCCAACTTCATGTTGTTGTTGATGTTGTTATTCCAGCTTCGTGCTGATGATGTTGATGTTCCAACTTCACGTTGTTGATGATGTTGATGTTCCAGCTTCACGTTGTTGATGATGTTGATGTTCCAGCTTCACGTTGTTGTTGATGATGATGTTATTCCAACTTCGTGTTGTTGATGTTGATATTCTAGCTTCATGTTGTTGATGATGATGATGCTACTCCAGCTCCACGCTGCAGGTGATGATATTCCAGCTTCATGTTGTTGATGATGATGATGCTACTCCAGCTCCACGCTGCAGATGATGATGATGTTCAATTTCTACTGATGTAGATGATGAGAAAAACTTCTGATGGCCGATAGTATTCCCGATGCTGATGACGATGTCCCCTCCTCTTGATGATGTATTGAGTCCAGTCAGTTGTTATTAATGTTGTCAGTAGAATACCCTTCTTGTAAAGGGGGAGTGTTGAATTATTGTAACTTCGAGGAATATTCTACTTATATTTGAGTCATTATTGTATAGATCAAATCCCCTTTTGTGGATTGATCAAGTCGGATCTTGTATAAGATCAAATCCCCTCTTATGGATTGGTCAACATGTATTTGTATGGTGGTATTTGTAAAGTCGGCCCCTAGTAATTGTAAAGTGGTTTTAGCCACTTATAGGAGAAGTCGACTCCACCAAGTGAAGAGTCACAACCCTAGCGCCACCTCACAACTTCTATTTATATGTGAGGATGGTGTCTCATTTGAACACACTCATCACACTAGCTCTGCAGCTATGAAGAGGTGCGTAAGTCTTAAGGGAGTAGTTGCTACAACTGGGGGTGACGACAAGGAGGGATCTTGGTCTATGTATTGGTATTTCTTGGTTAAGTGGTGCGCTACTCTTCCTAGTGAAGGAGTAGAGGAGGATCTTCTATTTGGTCTTTGGTTTATCTATATTGAGGAAGTTTTTGCTGGGTTTTATCCCCCACGAGGGTTTCCTAGGATAATCTATATGTCTTTTTTTTTTGTGATTCCCTTTCTTTCAGTGATCTTATTTATGCAGCTAATGTGCTAAATGATTATAATAATAAAGAAGAACCGTAACTGCTAGTTGTATAAGTAAAACTTCAACACAAATAACTCATCGAGGAGGTAAGGGGCAAGGTTTCAGTCTTGCAAGATGCATTTGGGTCTTGGGCTATTAACCTATTTCCTTACGTTTGAGGAAGATGAGCTCTTAGCTAATCAGAAGCAATTTTACCTCTTATTCCAAAGGGGAAAATGCGATTTCAATGCTTAACAATATTCACTAGGTTTTGAGTATCCATATCTGGTCATCGTTGGGGCTATTCGAGAAAGGGTCATGTGGTATCTAGCATCGATCACAACTTTAGGCCTATACATGAACCCTACATATTGAAACCCAGTCACAATTTAACATCATGCTCAAGGAAATTGTAGTATTTGTTTTTTCCAAATCAAGAAAAAACCTACAATACTCGGGCTATAGACCTAGCTTCTATTGATACAATCTCAAAACCTTGATGTGTAGTGACATCATTGTGTGTAGACAAAACTTGACCACATCATTGTGTGGAGGAAAAACTTAACTTCTTGAAATAACTAACTAGTGGTTCATAAGGGGTCAGACTTCCACTCCTTCCAGATGTCTATGGGTCTTAGGCCATTAACCTATTTCCTTAGGTTTGAGGAAGACGAACCTTAACCAATTAATTACGCCGAAATGCGTACACCTATTAACAATGGGCATATTTAATAGGGGTTTAGTTCTTAATAAGTTTTCTATGGACATGATTAAATATGGCTGAAATATTCTTAGTAGTCACACAAAATAAATGACTGTGATTTCAATCATTAACTTCCTAGCTATTATAAAGCATTTACCTAATCATATTTAAAAATTACTTTGATAGCTAACTGATTGCTACGTAAGTGATTAACATAAATTAAAATATTAACACCAGATAAATGAAGCCAAACTGTTTATCTGTTAATCAACAATAAAATTTAATATATTCTTTTAAGATTTCTTTTCATCTTATCAACCTTTCGACCAGCAGCTATTATCCATTATATACTTAATATCTCATGTGACCATCATTAAAATGAATAAAGAAATCATCCAATATCCCAAAAGACCTAACCTTTAACCACTACAAGAAACCTTGATACCTAGTACTGGGTTGTGTTTAACTTCATACCCATTTCCTGATATTTATGTTTTATTTTTTTTCAATTATCAGACTATAAAATTTTCAAAAATTTCCCTCGTGGGCTACACTAGGCTGTGCCAGAAGCGAGGCCTATTGCATAAAGTTAAGGCGAGGCACTGAACTGGTAGCAGCAGCCTGAGCCAGGAAGGAGCTATGACTATGTCGGAGGTTGAGGGTTCGCTCCCGGTTTCCTCCCAATCAGTTCGTTTCTCATGGTCTTCGGTTAAAATTCCCGATTGCTCGATCGAACGCCATCCTCCGCGCTTCAATCTGGCACAATTTCCTCTGCGCGCTTTCGCTTCCAATCTGGAGAAAGCTAGGGACTTTGCCAAGGGTTTCATAGGATCCGTCGTCCACGGGAATCGAAATGCACTCCACAGAAGAAGGCCGTTGCTATGTTCCACCTCCTTGGCTATTGCCAACAGGGAAAACAAGCCCCCTTCTCAGGAGCTGGAAAGCTCTCAAAACGCAAGCAAGGACCATGCTTCTACAACGGAGAGTTTGAATGATTTATCCAACGGAGATTCACAGAGGTACACAGTTCGAGACACAGAGGATACCGCAGGGCAGCAACAGAAGCAAGCGTGCGTGTGTCGGCCTGCAAAAGAAGACCAGGAGAGGGTTTTGATCAGCGAGGTTTTGTTTCAGAACAAGGATGGAGACGAGCTCGAGAATCCGGAGCTGTTAAGTTCTGCCATGGGGGCTCTAAAGGCCTGTAAACCTAACTCTGCCTTGACAATTCAGGAAGTGCAGGAAGATGTACACCGTGTTATCGATTGCGGCTATTTTTATTCGTGCATGCCTGTGGCGGTAGATACAAGAGACGGCATTCGCCTCATCTTCAAGGTAAGATTTACATTCGCGTTGCCCTGCCTCAAACAAAATACACAACAAATGTAAGAGAACCAAACAAAGCTCTCTTCGACAACATTTAACTACCGAGAATATCAAGCAACCTGGGAAATTAATAGCATGGATCCTAAAGTTTAGGACCTCAACAGAACAAAGAGATTCGATTAGATTAAAATTAAGAGCTGGTACAACTTCTGGTATAGCATGGATCCTTAACCGCTTGCTTGATTGCTTGAAGTGTAGACTCTCAATTGAAAAATGGGGAGCCTGAAATGGACTGATTCCAAGCAGACGAGACAACATCAGAGCTATCAGGACTTTGAAGCCATAAAGGGTTGAAGCAGAAAGGAATGGGACCGAAATTTAGAGGTTGCCTAAAGGAGAGAACGATAGGGTTACGATCATAAATGCTTGATGGAACAATCTTGGAAGCGATAGGTTAATATCTCAAAAACAAATCACTATGGATGAGGAAATGATCTAATTTGGCTGCTATAAATCTTAGTCCGAATCTTCTATTGATCCAATTGTACTTCCGTTTAGCAGGTTTAACATCTATCAAATCCTAATCTGCTATAAGATCTTCCATTCTTTCATCATTTGGGTTTCATACAATATTGCCCCCTCTTTTTTCATTATTTGAAAGAACTATATTGAGATCTCCGGCCATCATACTATTCCTAGTGAGTCCAGACTCTTTTTGTGCCTACAAAGATTCCGAGCATCCTACTTTTTCCAAATAATGAATTGTCATATAAACATTGAAGAGATGAAGTGATAGACTTGTAGACTGATGAGTGAATCGAGTTAGGATCCAATGCTGGGAACATTGAAAGAAATCTAGAGCAATTTGGGAAGGGTCCTAGAAGGTGCATATTACTCTCGATGCTCCTTCGACATTGATTGTGATTCAATTACATAATTTCCATTCTTTCCTACCAATAGCTAAAACTTTAGACTCCTCAAGCTTTGTCTCCTAGATGAGGACCATTGTTGGATTTTCAGCCCTTTTTAGATCTCTCAGAGCTTTTTCTTTGTATTTACTGCCCAAGCCTCTACAGTTCCAGTTGACAACAATCATTGTTTGGTGAGGTGTCTTGAGACCACCTCTTGAAGTATTCAGAGGTACCTGTTCTCTGGATTCTTATAAGATTGTTTTTTAACCCCTGCCCCAAGTGAACTTTCTATTGTTGTTGGGATACACATTGTTTTTTCCTTATTAACTGTTTCCTCTCTTTTTTTCCTTGGCGGGTTTCTTGCCTACTTTCTTTAATGGTCTTTCCTCTCCAGCTTCTTCTTCCTTGGTTTGTTGCTCTGCTTTTTTCTTGGTTATAACTCCACTTGATAGAGGGAATGATTTTCCCATAGTGTGATCGATCTCATCTTGTCTATCCATTACTGTATCCTCTTCCATGATTTGAAAGTTCTTCACTGGGTTTTCCAAGAAGCGAGAAGCTTGAAATAGTTGTGGGGTGAGGACCGAGGTTGCCTCTCACTCCAATAGAGACACTTGCACTTCCATTTCGGTCCCTTCTTCTTTTTGAGGCAAAACCTCAAATCTATTTGTTAAAATTAAGCAGCTGCAAGAGGCATTCTCCGAGAGGATAGCAAAGACCCTAGCTGAGATCTAGGGCCCCCAATACACTCCTGGGGTGCATGGTCTTGGACGAAGTAGTTAGAGCCATGGCAAAAGACCCTAGTGAGGGCCCCCAGTGTATTGCTGGGGTTCTTGGTCAAGGACCAAACAATTTGATGATGTAAGTCCCTAGATGTGTTATAGGGCCCCTGGATGTGTTCCAGGGAGTCCTTGCTCAGTGCTTGGATTGATCTTTGGTTGTGTACCTTGGTGGATAAGACCCTAGTGGTGATCTAGGGCCCCCAGATGTGTTTTGCGGTATCTTGGTTTGGGACCAGGCAGTTCTTGGTTAAGTACCAAGACGAGATGATGTGTGATCTTCTTCTCTCCTGGGATGGTCCATGAGACCTAGGAGCAGTTAAGAAGAAGGACATGATCACATCATTGACCTTCCTCTTATGTTGGGTTGATAAAAGCTTGTAAGATATATCATGAGACCCTTGTGGACATTTTTGCCATTGAAGAAGACCCTCCCTTGACTTTGTCTTGTTATTGTTGCTTATGTGATGTGGGTCTTTGCTAGCCACCTTGACTTGTTGACTATTCAAATTAATTTTTTGTAATTAAAATATTATTTGATTATTTTATTTTTGTTTAATTGTTGGGTTTTAATTTAACCCTAAAATTAGGGCTAATTTGTAAACCCTAACCTACCCACCTAAACTATAAATAAGAGGCCTCTCCCCTCACTCTCACTCATTATTTTTCATTCGTCTTCCTTCAACTCTCTTGGTCTGAAATTTGCTGCAGCCTCCTTGGATTGTTCTTATTGATTGGATATGTGGCCTCCTTGGTTTGTTCTTGCTGGTTGGGTAAGCAACCTCCTTGGACAGTTCTTGCTGGATTAGATTGCGGCCCTCTACTTGGATGCTTTCCCTAGTTGGTTTAAGGTGTTGCCCTCTCCTTGGATCCTCCATCTTGTTGTTTTTAGGGTGCAAACTCCTCCTTGACAGTCCTCTTGTTGAGTTTTGTGGTGCGACCTTTTGAATATATTGTTGATCTAAATAAAATTTAAAAGGATATTTCTATTTCTAGTTTGCCCTTAAATTTCTAACATGGTATCAGAGCTTAGGGCGTGAAAAACGCTCAATTGTGGCAAACTTTTTAGCTTGCGTAGATCCACACCTAAGGGTTTGTTTTGCAGATCAGCAGTAAGCTTGTGTTATATCAAATCTTGTTTTCAGTATGGCTTCATTTTCAGTCAAAGCAAAAGATAGGCTTGAAGGGGCTTCAAACTTCAATGCCTGGAAGGCTAGAGTTTTTAATATCCTAGAAGAAGGTGACTTGGATGAGTTAGTTACCGTAGTGATAGAAGAACCTACTTCAAATGCAGGAAGAGCCGTCTATAAGAAGAGGCAGGCCAAAGCCAAGAGGGTCATTTTTGACTCAGTTAAAGATAGCATGATGGCTCTTATTGCTTCCTCATGGAAGGTCACAATAAGAGCCCTAACAAATCTATGTGAAAAGAAGGCCCCAACTCAGAAGAAGATTTTGAAGAAACAACTACGTACATTAAAGATGGGAAATGATGAAACTATTTCTGCCTTCTTTTCCAAAATTGCCCAAACAAGAGATTATCTTGTAGCAATTGGAGTTGCAGTGGATGATGATGACCTTGTACAAACAACAGTAGATGGTCTTCTTGACTCATGGGAGACATTTCTCTCATCAGTAAATGGAATAGAAGTTCAATCCAACTTCGAGAGATTATGGCATGATTGTTCGAAACAAGAGGGTAGACTCAAAAGCAAAAATGGACCCTCAACTGTGAAAGACCATGCTCTTTCAGTCAAAGCCAAGAAATGGATGAGGTCTTCTTAGCGCAAAGGCAAAGGTAAGAAACCCCAAGGTAAACACTCTCACTTTCACTCTCATTTATCTAAAGTAAGATGCTTTAACTGTAAAAGGCTAGGTCATTATGCAAAAGACTGCAGGAACCCTCCTTCACAGCTGAAACGGAAAGACAAGTTCCTTGCTTCAGTTGCAACTGAGGAAGAGGAGCCTCAAAGAAGGAGAACTAGAGTTGCTACTAAAGAACAAGGACAACGCAGAGAAAGCTATCTTGTTTTAGCTCTCTCAGGTACTGTCACCAAATCGGAAGAAGTTTGGTTAGTGGACAGTGGGGCATCCAAGCACATGACAGGTTTCAAATAGAACCTCGTGAACTATCGAGATAAGAAGTTCAATGTGAAGGTAGAATTGGGTGATGATGACACCTATGCCATCAAAGGATTTTGATCAACATCTTTTAAGCTTCAGTCAGGTAATGTATTTCATATTGAAGAAATTCTTTATGTTCCTGGATTAAAGATAAATCTTATTTCAATTGCAATTTTATAAAGTAAAGGGTACTTAGTAGCCTTCTCCAAAGGAAAGGCTCTTATGTGGCCCTCAAATGAAAGTATGAGCTTAGCCATGATAATTGGAGCTCAAGAAGGTGGGCTTTACAAAGTCACTGGTCAAGTTATTCAAGCATTAGTTCATGAGATGATCAACCCCTGCGAACTATGGCACAAAAGGTTTTGACATCTCAACTATATTGCTCTCCCAAGTTTGCAAAAGATGGTAATAGGTGTGCCAATTTTTTCTTTTGAGCATGATAGTATTTGTAGAGGCTGTGCTCTTGGTAAAAATACAAAGAAATCTTACCCTCACAGTAATAGAAAAACTAATGGTATATTAGATCTTATTCATTCTGATCTTTGTGAGCCTATGAGTCATGATTGGTTCGTCCATGAATGGTTGTCTTTATTATGTCATTTTTATTGATGATTGTTCTCGTAAAACTTAGATTTATTTTATGAAAACTAAAGATGAATTTTTTAGTAAATTTCAGGATTTTAAGAATCTTGTTGAGAATGAGACAGGCAGACATATTCGTGTTTCAGAACAGACAATGGAAAATAGTTTGACTCCCACAAATATGATGATCTTTGCCGGACTTCTAGGATTAAGAGGGAGTTGACTGTGCCTTGTAATCCTTAGCAGAATGGGGTTGCAGAAAGAAAGAACAAAACAATTTGTGAAGTAGCCAGAGCCATGATGTATGATCAAAATCTTCTGTTGTCTCTTTGGGCCGAAGCTGCAAGCATTGCAGTCTATATTTAGAACATGTGTCCTCATAAAGCCTTGGAAGAGAAAAATCCATAAGAAGTCTTCACCGGTAAGAAGCCTTCAGTTGACCATTTGAGAATTTTTGGTAGTCCTGTCTACATTCATGTACCAAAAGAAAAGAGGACTAAGTTAGAGCCCTCTGGAAATAAAGACACTTTTGTGGGATACAGTGAGACCTCAAAAGCATATCGAATCTATGTACCAGGAAAAAAGTTTATAGAGGTTAGTAGAGTTGTGACCTTCCATGAGGAAGCAACCTTTCGTCGTTCCAAAGAACTTCCATGTGATACAGAGGAGTAGGAAGCTCCATCTCCAGAACCTTCAGATTCACCACCTTCAGATGAGTAGAGGGAGGAGGCCAGAGAGCCTTCAGTTGATCCCATAAGGGATTCTATTGAGTTTCCCCTAGAGAAATTTCTTGTCAAAAGGAAGCCAACATGGTGTCGTGAAATTTTAAAAGAAGCAAAAAAACATGCAACACCTAAAGGTACCTTCAGAGAAAGCAAGAAACCAGATAAATACTCAGGTTTGATAGCTCAGTTGAATCTTGTGATTGACTCAGAACCTTCGACTTTTGATGAGGCCGTTGTTAGAATTAGGGAAGTAGGGCAGAAAATTGCCGTCTTTTCAAATTTTAGTTAGATAGAAAAACCTTAGAACAGTAAACCAATACAATACTGAAATTGCTGAACTTAGAAAATCAAATCAGAGAAAGAACAACAATTACATTTGAATCTTTAAACAATTTCTGGGTGTGTACAACACTCAGATTTGAACTGTCAGTAATTAGATTCAACCAAATTCTATTTCTTAGTAAACAAAATCATAGGATTAGATCTAGACTAATCAAAACAAAGACTAGTTCTGATCTAAACTAACGAACAGATCTAATCAATAGATCTGATATAGATCTAAACTAAAAACATATCTAATCTATAGATCTGATATAGATCTACTCTAAAAAACAGATCTAATCTATAGATCTGATATAGATCTAAGCAATGATAATCTAGAGAATAGGTTTAAACATTTGGTCTGATATAGATCTTGAACAATGATAAACTTCAGAATCAAAGAAGATACAGATCTAAACTAAAGAACAACAGATCTAAACAATAATAAACTTCAGAATCAAAGAACAACATACAGATCTAAACAATAATAAACTTTAGAATCAAAGAACAACATACAGATCTAAACAATTGGATCTGAACAAGTAACTTACCTTGCAGTCTTACCTCTGATCACTGAAGGAGTTCATGGCACACACAAGGGATGAAGTGCCACTGAGAATATGCTCAGTAAAAGTCTAGAATCATGGATCTACCTCAAGGGTTAGATCTCTTGCCAGGAGAATGAACAGACTGATTGCCACCAAGCTTAGATCATCACACACAGGAGACTGGAAACAAACCCTCATGCACATCGAAATTCCATGGACTCAAACCCTCATGTAGGAAGAGATAGCAGGGGTTACGACTGTCTTAAATAGACAGCTTAGAGGGGCTGCAGCTCAAAAGACAAGGGCTAGATCTGTACTAGAGGGGTCACGACTCAATGGAAGGGGCCATATCTGCACTAGAGAGGCCACGGCTCAAGGAAGGGCCAAATCTGCACTAGAGAAAGGTGATGGCAGCTTCAATCTTTAACCCACAGGTAGTCACAACAAAAGACAACCCTTCAACAAAGCTTTGACAGCCCTTGACTCATCCCTAAACAAGGAGTAGGCAACAATAACCAGGAGGCTGAAAAGGAAACTGTCCAGGAGGGCCGAACTGTCATAAGAAAACTCAGCAACTGTTGCAGAAGGGGGCCGCAACAATCAAGGAGAGATCCGCCTCACTTTAGAAGAGAACATAAGAGTGTATCTAAGGGAGAGGGTAAGGGTCTTATTTATACTTTAGACTAGGGTTAGGCTAGTGAAAAATAATAATAAAAATAACATAATTAATTAATATAAATATTAATTAAATATGCTATATTATTTAATTATTATTTTTCATTTAACCCCTTAAGCAAAAAATCAAAACCCCAAATAAACTCATGCTAAAAAACCAAGGGTGTGGGGGTTTAGGTGGGGTTACTTGGTGGCAATGTTTGTCCATAATTCTCAAGGTGACCTTTTAACTTTATCATCACTGCATATGGGATACATCCCTCATGTGGTCATGCCCGTCTTCAAAGAGGTTCATACACCAACAACCGCCTGATCAAGGACCGGGTTGCCCCAGAACATTTCTGGGGTCTTATCCACTAAGGTACAAGACCAAGGATCAACCCATGCCCCAGACATGGGTACCCTGAATCAAGTCTAGGGGCCCTAGACATATCTAGGGACTTTAACTGCTTGGTCCCAGACCAAGAACCCCAGTCATCTACTGAGGGCCTTCACAAGGGTCTTCACTGCTTGGTCCCAGACCAAGAACCCTAGTCATCTGCTGGGGGCCCTCACAAGGGTCTTTTGCCATGGCTCTGACTGTTTGGTCCCAGACCAAGAACC
>SNQJ01S0190559.1:0-18087 GCA_010110895.2 Picea sitchensis | reverse complement strand
GTTAAACAAAAGAAGAGGAACTTACCGAAGGTGAGTTATATCGAGCATGTGTTATCCTCCTCGAGATCATTAAATCAAAAAGAGGTACTCATCCATCTGGATGGGGGAAAAATTGAAAGGAGCAAGCCAAGCAGTCTCTTGAGAACATCATCCAATACTTCTTAGAGTTGCCCTTGAACACGACACCTTGTCATTTGCATATATCATAATCCGCTGAACCTCTGCACTGAGCCAATCTTTTGAGCCCCTTTCACTCCTTTGGGTCACCTGATGCAAGTCATAGTACCCACAGCATAGTTTTGGTCCATGTCATGTTTCATTGTTGTGCCTCAGTGTTCAAGGGAAGTATTCTCCTCGAGAGTCAGCCATCCCAAATATCTTGCCTCAAAACCAGTGTCAGTCCATGTCCTTTTGATCGATCAATTACATCTCTACGTCTATTTCGTGTCGTTTATGGGGGATGCATCAAGGCCCTCCCTCGACGATTCTATTCCTGTCGACTTCAACATATTATCTGGGAATTAGACTTAGAAACCAGTTAGTACTTTGGGACCTGCATTCCTCAATGGCAGGCCTCCTCACGTTCTACAGTAGGTTTACATCATTGACCTCTGATCGAATGATTCCATGGATGTTCAACCTCAACTCATCTATTCACATTCGATGGAATGTACTAGGGTACCTTGGGAATCATTGACATTAATGGTGATCTCCCTCGCACTTGTTAACCGTTTACATCATTGACCGGTAATCAAGTGGTTTCTGCCATGTTCGACATCAAGACCTCTATTCGCATGGTTAGATTCGTACCATATTGGGATTGGTAAGAAGACCCTGGCTTGAGTGACCACTTTGATATATGCTTTGCCCAGGTTGCGAAGGAGTTTCTATTTGGACAAAAAACACATACATTGTTACATAGATCCACTGTGTATTGGTCGTGGCTATGTCTTGTCATCTCATAGATCCACTGTGTATTCTTCGTGGCTACTATTGGTCCGAGTCATCAGAGTATAGATCCACATTGTATCTTTGGTGTCTATACCTTTTTATCAATACAATTATGGATCCGCGGTGTATTTTATGGTGGCCACATCTTACAATTCTTGATCACCCAAGCATAGGTATGTCTGCCTTGGGTTTTGAAATATGTCATGATATTTGTTGGATGTTTGTGTGCAGCTTCCGTCAGGTTCTCCGAGTCTATACCCTTGCTTGAACATATACAAAGTATTTCAGTCATCAGTTCGCATCTTCTAACTTCATACTTTGGGGGGCATTCTGTTACACAACAAAATTACTCAACTGGATAAGTGTCGCATGTTCCTCTCAATTGTCGTAAGTGTCACATCTTCCTTACAACTTTCGCAAGTGTCGCAAGTTGGTCACAAGTGTCACAAACGTTGTTTAATCATACTGCTATGATGATGACACTAAGGAGACACTTAAAACATATCATGTACTTTATTTGGAGAAGGAGAACTAGTCAGCTGAAGTCAAAGAACTCTTAACACCTGAGAAGAGCTTTCAATCAAGAGTTTTGAGGGGGAACGCTCCCCTAAATCAGCCTTAGGAGCACTGGCGCTCCCCTATAAGGCCTTAGGGATCATTATAACGCTTCCTTACCCTTCTGAAGGAGCGCTACTCACTTTTGAAGTGCTGGCGCTCCCCTTAAGCTTCTCAGGGAGCGTTCCAGCGCTCTGATGCCCCTTTTGAAGGAGCGCTGCCTAATCTGGGGCAGTTGTTGGCCCGTTGAGGAGAATAAAGAGAGGATCTTTCAAGATTAGAAGGAAGTTGCATTTGAATTCTTGGTTTCATCAAGAGATCCCTGATCTAAGGAGGAGGTTCCTCAACTTGTTCTAAAGATAACTCAAGAGGTTAAGCTCCTCTTAACCTATATAAGCAAGCTCTATGATGATTGGAAAGGAAGAATTACACCAAAGTTATGATCTCATAAGTGGTGCTGGAGCTGATTGGAGGAATAATTGCTAGCATGAAACCTATGATATCATAGGAAACACATAGTCAGCCAAAGGAGATTGATCAGTGAAGCTTCTTCCATCCATTTTGTGGATCTTTCGAGCAAGGGTTAGACAAAGGGGACTTGACGAAGCTGTCGCATTCGCATCTACGATTGCAAGTACTGTTGTCGTTATTCTCATCAATATGACACACTTGGCCTGTTTCTTTCTAGTTTCTGTCTAATGTCACATGAACTTATCATTAGTTGATAAATCTGTTTTCAAGCTAATATCAATAGAGTAGGAAGTGGTTGTATCTGGTTTGTCTGCAGAACTCAGCGAGGAGCAGAGGATTGGAGTGCAACTCAGAGCGTGCAGGGACAAACGTCGATAAAAGGTATTTTTGTCATCCTTCCTTCTCATGTGTTATCTTATATAGATTTGAAAGGAAGTCAGTGTCCACGTAAAGCATTTTCTGTCTTAGAGTTAGGGTCAAGCTCTTTGAGGCAATCTACCTGTCCGCAGGGAGATTTTCCTACAACACAAAGAGACTGCAATTGTTGATGATCAAAATCTTATCTCAAGGGAACCAGAAGGTTGTTTGTTTTCAAGAAAAGAGGAATGTATGTATGAGCAATTTTATTTTCTTAATCAACAATTTTCCAACAATGGTCTCAAGGATCCAATTGAATCTTATATGGAGTCATATGTTTCAGATTGTCTGAAGATTCCAATTTTCACTATTTCATAGGTATTCATGGGTAAACATGTTTCTCTGAAATAATTTCTATCTCTATTTCCAAACCTTTGTTACTCTCTATTGATCACTGGTATGGATTGGATTCCTTCAACCATGAATTTTCTTGAATGGTTACTGTGGAAATTTTCCTTTACTTGAGCAAGTTGTTGATCTGGTTAGGGTAGGGTAGCATAAGTAATAAAATCACTTCCTGAGCATTGCTTCCCTTCAGTTTCTAGTGAGTATTTCAGTTTCTTGAATAAGTGGCAGTTTTTGACAGTATTTAGAGTTTGGTTACACAAATGACTCCATATCCCAATAGATAAGGTGACAGAAATTGCTAAAGTTCTTGTAAGCCTCACAGTGAAGCCTCCATCCCAGTTGGAGCCAATGTTAGAACTAAAAAATGCACCATCAAAATTTTAAGTGCCTTCATAAATTTTGTGTTAGATTTTCCAAATTCCTTTGGTCCTTTTCCTATGGTCATAGCCTCCCAATTCGTCATCGAGCCTTGACAATTTCCCATTAATCGCTTTGGCCAAAGGAGGTGTGTGCTCAAGTGTCCTAAGTCAAGCCTATCCTATCTACCAAATATAATGTATATACCAAAGCCCAGCTCCATGCACACATTAAAGAGAAATCTTATGCGAATGGAAACTTTACTAGAACAAAGGAGGTGCACTATTGAATTTGCAGAGTTATTTCAAAGATGGCGCTACATAATCATCTATGTAATATGGTCTGCGATTTTGCTACCTTATATGCTACAAAAAATCCTAAGATGAACTTAACAGTGGTTCTACCAAATCCACATAGTTGTTTTGATCATGGGCACTACCGAATTTGCAGAGGCTAATACAGGATCGATGCTACGAAAACTATGGGTCTGTTTTGGATCGGCGCTACAAAATGTGGAGAGATATTTTGCAAGGACACTTCTGCAAGTTTTGAGTGACTAAATCAAAACTTGGATTATGAACAAATGGGAAGGTATTTTTGAAAAATGGAGAACATTTTTGTTCATCATATTCCAAATAAAAAAAAATTCTCTTAGTTTTCAAAAATGTGTTATGGTTAGAGAGATATTAGACATAGAAGTGGGGCTACGAAATGTGCAGAAATATTTTACAGTGACGCTACAAAATTTCCTATAGCAGTTACAGTTTGGATATTCGCTTTGTTGGGAGGTTTCCACCTATCAAGGAGGATTCAAATGGATTCTCAAGGATCATTTAGATGTCAAGGGACACCTACACCTAAATTTTATCGCCATCAAAGACCTCATGCAGTGAGGTGGAAACAATTTATTAATGACTTCCAACAAATTCCTGAAAAATTAGCAATTTGTTGGATTTTTGTCTCTGTGATTGTTGCCACCTATCTCCAAGTTTTAGAATCCAATGGAGGAGATGGGATTCGACCTCCTAATGATATTTGGATTTTATTTTCTATTTAAGGAAGGAGATAACTCTTGGAGAGGGGTTGGATTCATGAGCTAAGAGAGATGAGAGATTTGTAGGAGGCACTTTGCCTGTGATCATTGTAACCCTGAGGGGCTTATGTTTTTGTAAAAAAAATTGTTATTTAAGGTTCATGATATCTTTGCTATTAGATTGTATATCTTGTTTTATTTTCCAATTTGTCTTCTTACTTGAATGAATTGTACACCTTGAGGATCATGGTTGTCTTTGATTAATGGATTCTTCAGTTCCTAAGGATCTTATGTATATTTCCTATTAGTCATTGTTTACATTCAAGTACGTTGAATTAATTTATGCAGAGAGTATCTTTGCCTTATGGATGTTATTCTTTGTGTTATATTTTTCTTCCTATATTCAATAAACCTTTATCTGATATGCATATTGATTTCATTTAATGAGCAGGTTGTTTTCTTGACTCCATAGCCCAATGGTCCATCATTGATTTATGATAGCTTACTGTCCTTTCCCTTCCTTGTTTTCATTTTCTTGATCCACAAAACCAATCAAGTATTTTTATTTCTATGTTACCAAGATTACTCTCATTTGTAGTTTGGGAGTGACTCTTGGAGTGATAACAAAAGCAACCATTGGAAAGCTCTTGAACAATAGAAAATAACTATTCACCCAAAAATTGGATCTGAATAGTCAATTTCTCAAGAAAACAACATAAAAGAATTTTGATATATTAATGAATCACAATGGTTCATGTTTCCATGATATTATTAAGAACAATTATCTTGACACGGTTATGTTGACTACACATTATTTTCACTGAGTTAACAGTTTTCAGATCATAGTCAACACAGAGTACAGAAGTGATGGATGATACTCATGTAGTCTTCAGTCAAGAAGATGAAAACAGAGGGTTGAATTTCATTGTATAGTGAAGGAACCAACTCCAATGGACATGGAGGAGAAAGGGAAGAAGACATAAATATTGTTGAGACCCTTAGAAAATTGCAGAGATATGTCCAGAGCCACACGACTGATAACAAGAGGGTTATGAAGGCCAAGGAACAACAAGAACACTTCAACATGAAGTTAATTCAGATACTGGAAAAAAATGAAAAGAAGTTGGATAAGGAGACTAGCTCCAAGAAATCATGAAGGCACAAGACCCCTGAAAAGAGAGGAAGATCAAGGAGTGGTAGTAGACATCAACATCACTCCCAAGAGAATTCCCATAGGAGAGCACACAATAGCTCATTTCCATCCATTTCAGGAAACATAGGAGGTCTGGGGTGGATGAGTTGAAAGGAGAAATGAATAAGATGAAACATCCTACTTTTGATGGAGAGCATACCAAGGATGAAGATGTTGAGACATGGCTGCTAGGAATGAGGAAGTACCTCCAATTGCATAAATATTCTTCTCATGTAGAGCGAAGAATTTCCATCTACTAGCTTAAAGGAAAGGAATCCATGCGGTGGTATCATCTCGTGCAAGTACAACACCTCAGGGAGAAAAATGTGACTTGGAAGGAGTTCAAGAGGCATTTTGAGAAAAAAAACCTAACCAAGACGTATTATGACATAAATATGAAAGAGTTCTTTGAAATTAAAATAGGAAGTATGGCTATTGATTATTATGAAAGGAGATTCTTAGAGTTGTTTAAGTATGTCTCCTTCATCAAGGATGAGACAGTGAAGATTCAGAGGTACTTGAGTGGGATTCCATATTACATCAGTGATAAAATCCAATATGATGATCCCAAGACTCTGGAAGAAACTATAAGGACAGAAAAAATATTATATTATCAACAAAAAGGAAAGTCTACTTTCCAGAAGGCTTGGAAGGACAAGAAGAATTTCAAGAAGGAGAAGAGGCAGAAGGGAAGCAAGCCTCCATTTTTCTGAAATAGTCCTCATGGATAACCATATTTTAGAGGGCATAGAATGGCTGAGGTAGGTGGAAAAACGTTAAGGAAATCACCCATTCAATGTTGGGGTTGTAAGGGAGACCAAAAGTATAGATATTGTCCTCACAAAAATGGCAAGGAGAGAGTTGTGCACAATGTTTAGCAAGATGAAACAATGGAGGACATGGGAAAATGTGTACCAAGGATCTATGCAACCCTGGACAATAAGAAATATGAGTTTCAATCACACATGATTGAAGTTGAAGGTATGATCAATAACCATGCCTTTACTATTTTAATTGATTCAGGGGCTAGTCATAGCTATATAGACCCTAAGGTAGTGGAAATATTGTTTTTTCCAAGAAGAAAGCATGGGAAATATTGGTTGGTGCAACTGGCTATAGGAGCCAAGATGAAAGTTGTTGAGTTGGTTAAATCATGTTCAGTGGGAATGAATGGGATGGATACCAACGCAGATTTGAATATCTTTCCTTTGGGATCATATGATTTCCTAATTGGTATGGATTCGTTGGACCAACATCATGTCGTATTAGATTTCCATAACAAGGAATTCAATTGCTTGGATGAGGAAGGAAATTGGAGAACAATCCAAGGAATTCCCAGGGTAGTTACTATCCTGGAAATCTGAGCAATGCAGCTAAACAAGTGTTACAAGAAAGTTTGTCAAATATTTACAACCCATATGGAAGAAGTATCTAAGGATAAGGTTCCAAATCTAGAGGATCATGTAGTCCTGGAAAATTTTGAAGATGTGTTCAAGGAGATACCAAGTACCCCCAAAGAGAGATATTGATTTCTTTATTAATTTAATTCCTGGACCAGCTCCAGTATCAAAGACTCCTTACAGAATGAGTACACCAGAGAGGAAGGAGTTGAAAATGCAGCTTTAAGAACTTCTAAAGAAGGGGTATATATGCCCAAGTGTGTCACCTTGGGGTTCCCTAGTCTTGTTCATGAAAAATAAATATGGTACATTGATATTGTGCATCAATTTCATATAGTTGAACACAGTAACTATAAAGAACAAGTATCCTTTTCCAAGGATCGATAATATCTTCAATCAGTTGAAGGATGAAAAGATATTCTCAAATATTGATATCAGGTCAGGATACCATCAGGTAAGGATTAAAGAGGAAGAAATCAGAAAGACCACCTTCAGGACAAGGTATGGTCATTATGAATTCACAGTGGTGCCATTTGGGTTATCAAATGCACCAGTTTTGTTTATGTGCTTAATGAATGGTTTTTTCCAGGAATATTTAGACAAGTTTGTCATTGTTTTTCTGGATGAAATCATTGTATATTCCAAGTTTTAATAAGATCATGAGGATCATTTGAGGATGGTGCTGCAAGTTATAAGAGAGCATCAGTTGAATGAAAAACTAAGGAAGTGCTCATTTTATCAAAACATAATTCACTATTTGGGGCATATCATGTCTGAAGAAGGGATATCAGTAGACCCTGAAAATATTGAGGCCATTAAAGAGTGCAAAACAACTAATAATGTGACCGAATTCAGATCCTTCATGCGTCTATATAGCTACTACAGAAGGTTCATTGTAGGGTTTTCGAAAATAGCTCACCGAATCACTTCCTTGCAAAGGAAGGGGAAGAAGTTTCAATGGACAAAAGAATATGAAAAGAGCTTCCAACAATTGAAGAAAATGTTAACCAGTGCTCCAATTATGAATATTGCAGATCCAAATGAAGATTTTTTGGTTTGCACAGACGCATGCAAAGAAGTACTAGGAGGAGTTCTTAGTCAGAAAGGATTTGTGATATGTTTAGAGTCCAGAAAATTGAAAGAGCGTGAAAGGTTCTATGCCATTCATGATTTGGAATTGGCAGCCATAGTGCATGCCTTGAAGAAGTGGAGGCACTGCCTCATGGGAAAGAGGTTTGAGCTAAGGACAGACCATATGGTCTGAAATATTTGTTTGATCAACCTACTTTGAATGCTAGGTAGAGTAGATGGTTGGAATTCATCTGTGAATATGACTTTGATATCAAGCACATCAAAGGAAAAGAGAATAAAGTGGTTTATGCACTCATCAGGAGAGTGCATGAACTGCATGATATAGCCATTAGCATGTATCAGACGGATCTTAAAGGCATAATTTATGAGGCTGCAAAAGTTGATTTGCAGTACATGGAATTGGTAACAAAATTGCAACAAGGTAAAATGCAGCAGAAAAATGAAAATTATGAATTGGGAATTGATGGAGTTCTCTTGTACAAAAACGGAGTTTATGTACCCAATTTTCCTGAATTGAGGAGTGTGATTTTAAAATAAATCCATTATGTGCCTTATGGAGGACACCCAGACTATCAGAAAATAGTTTCAATAGTCAAGAGCCAATATTATTGGCCAAGCATGAAGAGGGATATTTTTGAATACATATCTAAATGCTTGGAGTGTCAAAGGGTCAACATTGAGCATAGACACCTAGCTGGGTTGCTGCAACCATTACCCATTCCTCACTAGATGTGGGAAGTGGTCATAATGTATTTCATCACAGGATTTCCCATAACAAGCAAGAAACATGATGCAATCATGGTGGTGGTGGATAAACTTACTAAAGCCACCCATTTCATTCCTATGAAGGTTACTCACAAGGAAACTTATGTTTCTGATATTTATATGAGGGAAGTAGCATGCTTGCATGGAATTCCTGGGACAATTGTGTCTAACAGAGACCCAAATTTTACGTCAAAGTTTTGGAGAGGATTATTCAAGGGGTTCAAAACAAATATGAACTTCAGCACAACCTATCATCATGAGTATGATGGGAAAACAAAAAGGGTGAACCAAGTGATAGAGTATATGTTAAGAATGTATGTGATGGACAAACCATCTAAATGGGAAGATTATCTACACTTGGTATAATTTTCCTACAACAATGGGTATCAAGCATCATTGAATATGAGCCCATTTGAAGAACTTTATGGAAGAAAGTGCAACACCCCATTAAGCTAGGAAAACCCAACTAATAGAGAAGTGGTTGGACCAAAGTTGCTCAGGGAAATGGAAGAGAAATTATTAAAGATAAAGTTGAATTTGAAGGCTTCCCAAGATAGGAAGAAAATCTATGTTGACAAGAAAAAAACTCACAGAAAATTTAAAGTGGGTGATCGTGTTTTCTTGAAATTGAAAGCCAACAAAAGTTACCTAAAGTTGGGAAGTTGTTCCAAGTTGGTAGCCATATATTGTGGGTCATTTGAAATCCTAGAGAGGATTGGTCCAATAGCTTATATGCTTGCATTTACTGCATCTATGTCTATACATAATGTATTTCATGATTCATTGCTTAAGAAATATATACCTAATGCTAATCATGTTATTGATTGGAATGTGATTCAGGTGGAGAAGGAAAGCGCTTTTTAGGTGCATCCTGTACACATTCTAGGCCGGAAAATAAAATAGCTTCAGAATCGAGCCATAGGGCTTGTAAAGGTCCAATGGACCTGGTACGGTCCTAGTGACGCAACATGGGAACATGAAGATGCAATGCGGGAACAATACCCACATATTTTTGAAGATTTTTAAAATCTTGTTGATGTTATGTAAACGAGTTGCACTGAGGACAGTGAAAAAATAAGGGGAGGGGATTGTATAACCCAAGGATGAGCCCTTATGAAATGTAATGATGTTTATAGGTTGGTGATCCAAGTAATTATATGTTGGTAGGATTATGTGTTTATTAGGCCAAAGATCCTAGATGTTAAGGCTAGTGGGCTTCATTTTGTATATGTAATTATGCAGATTATTAATAAAATACATTATTGCGTGTAGACCGACCAAGAAGAAAGAGTTATGGGGGACTAAGCTCCACTGGGTAGGGAAAGGGATGGGACTGAGAAGATAGGAAGAGGGGGTAATCTTGAGAGCTTAACCCAAAGGAATATTATAATGTATTCCTGAAAAATACTAAAGTTGGTAAATAAACCTAGTTATCCTAAGTTCCTTTGGGGAAGAGGAAAAAAATACAAGTGGAGAGTAACGTGCTCCTGGAGAGACAAGTGTAACCCAAGACGCATGCATATTTAAGTGGGAATTCCCACCATTGTTGGGGTTCAAAAACCATTATGGCCACCTTCCTGAGGAGTTCTCTCTCACCATTTCATCTCTCTCACGATTTTGCAAGATGACCATTCTAACCATTTTCCTTGCTCGCTCTCAACATTCTCACCAATCTGGCCATTTTAGTTTTCCCATGAGCTCATCCTGAGGATTCTGGCCATCCCTTATGCAGTTCACACACACACACTGAAAAATCACGTATCCAGATCCATTTATGCCATTGTGAACCTTTGTAATTTTGTTGAGTTGTCCCCTTGCCTTACTTGATTTTGGTTGTTGTGGATTGAAAAGGATGGTTGTCAGGCATGTGGTTGAAGAGTCAGGTTTTTAGGGTTGCTGTTGAAGAGTCAAGTTGGCAGGCCTGTGAGAAATTCTCTCCAGGTGAGAGAGTTTGTTGGGGATGTGATTTCTCCTGGAGTGAGTCCAGCACCAGCTAAAGAGCTCTGAGAATTCTTGATCTGGCCTATTGTTGAAGCCCTAGAAGGGAAGTGGAGCATCTGATGGACTATGGAACAATGAAGGTGAATATTCCTGGGGTGGGAAAGGCATGTGGGGAATGATATTATGTGATCAGTGGGCGTAAGTAGGCTCCTTGGAGAGAATCCTTCCAGTTTCACTGTGCAGTCTCCCATAGCCTCAGCCTAGTCTAGGATTCCTTTTCCCTTGGTGGACTTTAGTCCCATCTCAGGGATGACCCACTATTGAGCATGATGAGTAGTGTGGTCTAAGGCTAGGAGGTTCATGGAAGGTATTCATGCAGTTGGTGGTCATCTATTAAAATATAAGTACCAAATCTTTATTCTCTGTGTGATGTGTATCTTGTACATGTGTTATAATGTTATCAGAATCTCCTATGTTTATTACATGTATGAATTACTTTATCTTCTGCATGAATATGTGTATGAACAAAATGTTATGTCTATTTAAAATTTCATCATATATATATATATATATATATATATATATGTGTGTGTGTGTATGTGTATGTGTATGTGTATGTGTATGTGTATGTGTATGTGTATGTGTATGTGTGTATGTATGTATGTATGTATGTATGTATATCATAGATGTTTCCTTTGTGGCATTGCCCAGCCTGTGTGGTGGTTGGAGACGTTACAAAATGGTATCAGAGAGTGATTTGGAGTAGCATGGTCTGGCCTGGGTGGATGAGGGTGTTACAAAAATACATTACAATATCTTTACCAGTGGGAATGCATGGATTCGAGTCATCCCAGGATAGTGTTCAGGATTGTGACATCTACAAAACAATGATAATCTCTCTGAGGTGGGCATAACCATGCTCAAGATGAACTAATCATTGCTTCCAATCAAGTACACTGTATATCCATGTCATATCAATGTCTATATAAAGTGTAGCCGTGAGAAATACAAAACGGGTCTACATCTCAAAATCATTTGAAGATATACAAGTACAATACAATATGCATATTCAAGAAGAATTAATGCCTGTGGCTGAAGATGAGGAATTCATAACTCAAGCAACAACTTCAAGATCTTCAAAACTTAGGTAGGAGTACAATAGGAGTGTAATACTCACTACCCTGAGGTCTTCAACATGTCGTCGGGGAAAGACTGGAGGATCTCTTTCATCAATCACATAACTTTATTGATTTTGAATTCTAACTTGACTAGACTCTCAGGATGGAATACTCATGAAAGTCAAGAGATAAGCTATAGAATGGCCTAATCAGGTTGGATAAAACCTCCCTTGGAAAAAATCACAAAAAAATGATGAGACTCAGGAAGCTTAATATTGACATAATTATGTGATACAAGAGGTACCACAAACTCTCCATATGTTTGGAAGAGTAACCAAACTAAGGAGGACATAACTCTATGTAATGATAATAGCTTCCTAAGGTCATACTAGATCCCAATGCTTGGTGAACAAATGCAAGGATTTTATTTGTCCAAGGGAGACTATCTTGCTGCCGAAAAAAGATAATGCATATAATGTCCCCTCTTTTTGGAATATTTGATTTTTTTATATATTTTCAAATTTTTAATGATCTTGAAAATGAATAAAAGAATGTTATGTTCCAAAGGAGGAATGAGTGTCGCGGGAAGGAAAGCTAGTTCCAGGTGCATGGAACATACTAATGATCGGTGCAAGGAGACATGTGCAGGATAAGGACACTTGAGAAAATTTCTTCATGGGTCAAGGTGTCAGATCACAAAGGAAAAATTGTTGCAAGGCTTCTGTTTAAGGAATACTTTGAAGGTTTAGTTAATAACGACATGGAGCCAGCATTAGGAAAAATATGAAAGGATGAGACATGCGATGTGATTAAGTATGACACAACAATACTCCTTCCATGTGAAGTTTTATGAGCCTAGAGAAGGTAAGCTCGATGGTTTTTCTCATTTAGAGAGTCTGAAAAAAACTAAAAGAAGACTCCAGAGTGTTTCTAGTCCAGTTGATTCGAAAAAGGGTTAAACTTATATTGAAAGGATGTATATTCAATTCCATTTAAATGAGTTTGATAGAGAAAAGATCACTTGGCTATATTTTCGATTTTAAGAAGTCTGAAAAGAGATTAACTATGGACTCACAACCTTTTTCTAAGGTTAGTCTCCTTAGCCCCAAAAAGTATAAAATATAACTTAGGATAACTCTCTCGGTGAGATGTGTCTCCCTAGGAGTACCTTTTTCCTGGATAATATATAGGTCATAAAAAGGGTTAAACTTATGCTAAATAGATGTTCTTTCTGGACCAATTAATGAGTGTGAAAGGAACAAGGTCACTCGACAATATTTTCATATTTATGGAGTCTGAAAAAAGATTAACTATGGCCTCCGAGGGGGTTAATTTTTTCTAAGTAATCTCCAAGGCTTGAAAAAAAGATAAACCAAAACCAAGGAGAATGGCCCTTTTTCGAAAATTTAGTTCC
The DNA here is from genome assembly GCA_010110895.2 of Picea sitchensis. Lineage (NCBI taxonomy): Eukaryota > Viridiplantae > Streptophyta > Pinopsida > Pinales > Pinaceae > Picea > Picea sitchensis. The sequence goes on along the minus strand of SNQJ01S0190559.1, from coordinate 5,033 downwards.
TCAGACCCGAAAAAGTGTTAAACTTATGCCTAAGAATACTCTCCTAGTGAACCAAAGCTCCTAGGGAATACCTTTATTCGTAAATTAACCATATGGACCGAAAAATGGGTAAACTACCACCTGATAGATGTGCCTTCAAATTTGATTTTGACGAGCATGAAAGGCAACAAGATTGCTCGGCAATATTTTTAATTTTAGAGAGTCTGAAAAAGGGCTTAAATAAGACTCTAGGGGGGGTATTTTCTCAAGTAATCCAGACGAGACTGAAAAGAATAAATAATATCTCGTTAGATGTTTCTTTCAAAGTTTAAACGAGCCTAAAAGACAACAAACTATGCTCATGGGGAGTCCTTCAGGTAAGAGCCAGAAAACATGAATAAGAATGAGGCTTCAAAATGTAATCATGGAAGGAATAAAAGGACTCCCAGACCTATGGAGAAAAATCATAGCATGGACACAAAAATGTAGCAAAGGATCTACCTAGGGCATCCATGTAGAGGAAGTCTCTACCAAAAATTATGACACTTCTAAAGCAATAGAGAAGGTTATGTGTGGCACTTCGGTGGGATCGATCCTATGGAAAAGAGGAAAATTCAACAACATGCAAAATGCAAGGTGGTGAAAACCTAAGCTATATGGAAATATTGAAAAAATAGCTTTTACCATGGGATGATATAAGTGTAACCCATCTCAATAATATACCAAACTAAAAGAAAACGTTCATCAGAACAACCCAAAGATCTCTCAAAAGAGAACTAAAGTAGCTACTAAGCCAAGAAAGGGGAAAAAGGGGATCAAATTGGGGTAAAAAGGCCCATACAAGTCTATAAATAGAGATGGACAACTCATTTTAACCATTGCAATTTGGAAAATAACCAAAAAGGTAAAAAACCCTCTTCCTCAAAACGTGAATTCATGGAGCTACGGTGGACGAAAGATCCTCACACTTGGACCAAGTAAGTACAAACAACCTTTATTTTCCTTTTCATTCATCCTTTTATGCTTAAATTAATGTTTGAAAGGTGTGCGCCTTTGTAAAAGGGTTAGGTCTGTGTGTACGCGGGATTTCCACACCCAAACCACGTATGTACACAGGAAAAGTAACACTTAGCCCATGTACATACATGACTATCTTAAAGACATCTCGCATACACCTCTTTTACTGTTAAAAAAATGACAACAATGGCTAATCCTTTCCAAATTTAGTGCAATGATATGCATGTTCATTGGTGAGAAAGGGAACATGAGGAACTAGATGTCTTGGTAGAGGAGGATCCTGGGGCCATTTCTATGTTGAAATAGTGTGGTATGTGGAAGTTTTTCCACTATCCCTTCATGAGGGCACAACCTAGGCTGTTGAACCACTTGATAGAATATTGGCATCCAGATGCAGAGGAGTTCACACTAGAAGGTCAATAACTCACTTCGACGACAAAGGAAATATACTTTTTGACCGACCTCTCGAGGAGGGGGGAATCAGTCAATTTGAGGACCTTTTCTCCAGGTCCATACAACATAGAGGATTACATCGAGATGTATTTTGAAGCCGGTACCGAAAAATTAGGATCTCAGGTGCCAATATATAAGAAAACTAACCTCAATGTTTGCATTATATTATTTATGATTGGATAGATCACAAAATTTGCAACACTTCATCAGGCCTCTTGTGCACAGATGCATTATGCAGTTTAGTGCTTGGATGCCACTATTGTTTACTAGAGCACTACCATGCTTACATGCATGAAGAAACAACTCACTAACTCATGCAGAATAATGAACAAGAACTTCAGGTTCGAGACTATATTGTGTGCTATCTTATTTGAGAGAGATCCTATCCTTAGCCTGAGGGAGACATTTTGAGGCCATATTTCCTCCTTTCCGTCATTGTGCAGGTGGGCAGTTTTGTTTCCTAGACAGGGTGGAGGGTGATTCCAGGAGGCCTTTGATGAAAAATATTTTGATTGGTTGGCCCATCAGATTCATGTGATTAAGGACTATCCATATGCAGGGATCAGTTTCCTAAGGGATCTTGATATTCCCATGCCCCTTGGCAAGGGCATGGTGAGATAGGTAAACACACTTCTAAAGTTATTTAATTTTTAAATTTTTAAATATTATCATTTTTATGTTAATTTAAAAGTACTAACTCAAAGATATTTTATATATAGATGTGGGACCATTGCAACCGGCTGACTTCGCCAAGACCAGGCGTCATCATCAACTAGAATCCAGACTAGCAGGAGTAGGAGGGACAATAGCTGCAACAGGACCTCTAGCCGAAGAGGCTGAGAGAGTACTACAACAAGTAGAGAGGAACTTGACAAATATCACTCATGTAGTGTCGATGGCAGAGATAGAGAACCTTCCCCCGGCTATGCAGACACATGTAGTAGGGGTTCCCAAGACTTGGGTCCAGTTGTTTCGTCATCTTGTGAACATCGTCGTTCATTATAGCAGGGCCAATAGGCCTAGACCATATTTAGCATTGGACCACACATGTGCCAAGGGAACGTTTTTTACTTTGTATTGAGGGCTTGAGCTCAATGATGTATACCAACTCTATTTGAGTCTTTATGGCCCAATTTGTACACATGACACTATTTTATGGGATATATTATATGTACATATTTTTTATCTTTTGGATAAACATTTTGTACAAATGTATTTATATGTGTATGTGTGTGTTTTACTTTTATGTGTGAGCAACATGTCAATCTAATACTTGATTAGCTAATGTATCATTTAGTTGATTAAGTCTCCTAGAAACATGAATATAAGTAATATAATCAAAATAATGCTCTAATAGACACAACTCAAGCAATCGTCGGTGGAGGGTGGGATCGTAAACACGGTATAGCCCATTTAATTGAGACATGACCAAATGAGAATCTAGATAAACATGGAGTTGAGAAATACCATGTGACAAGGCATCACATAGTAATTCTATTATTGCACTGTACTCGACAACATTATTAGTTGCTTCACCTATAAATATACCTCCAAAAGACATCAACTAACCAAAAGGTGTAAAAATCACCCAAGTTGCAGAAGCAAGCCTCCGAGTGTGTCGGCTATTTTTGTATTTTTTATCTACTCTTTTGTTATTCTTACCATCACAGATTGACCCTGGATCAGATTTAGTAAGATTCCCAACAAAATCCATTTAAAACTATCGTCCCCTCTGGTAAACCAGAGGGAAACGTAGTACACAGGATGTGTTGTGTAGTCTCACCCAATATAGCTCTATGGGTGGCTGCAATACTCAGGTGTTTGCAACATGAGACTGGGCGAGATGTGGGGTTGTGCGTTGCAAACATTATTCATTGAATCCAACATCTAGTTATAACATTCATTCTATGAATTCATATGGAATACCAGATCTAATTAGTTTCTTCATTTATCTAACATTCATCAATAAGACATAAATATGCATTCATTCATTCACATAACACATTGTTACCATGGTTCACCCCATCCTGGGCTACGTCCACAAATATTTGGCTCTCGAGATTTATTATAGTTTATAAATATATCACGATGTGCATGGTTACAATCTTAGTTCTTCCTCTCTCCCACAATCTCCTCGATCCCTGCGAGGTTGACTATATCGCACCATGATCCTCAACCTATGATCTACCCCTCAATATCGAATCGCTCATTCCGACTCTACCTCACCAGCTTAATGATTCATACAGTTCTTACAACTCTCTCTTCCTTTCTCCCTTTGGATATCCTCCCTATCTCCCTCCGTATATATTTCTCTCTTAAGTACTACTTATTTGTATCCTCAGCTCACCAACCATTACAATGCATTACAAAAACCATAACCCTAGTGTTGTTAGGTCTTCCTTGCATGCACTCTTCGCCTGCTTCTCTTACGCATGTTGCTTTTCCTTCCAACTGTCTTTTGCATGATTTTCCTCCAAAAATAGCCTTTCTTCCTGGCTAGTCCTGCATCCAAAAGGCCCCCAACACTGACATGTGGCTCACCCCGAGCCACCTAAACTTTGTGCACCTCTTTGATCTCTTCTAAGAGAGCCTGGAACTTATCTGTGATTTCCTTTTCTTGCATTTGAGCATGAATGGTATTCTCCCTAAGTGCGTCCAATGACTGCACTGTAATCTCATCGTTGATCATCTATACATACTCTGCCTGAGTTTGTGCCATGTTATTCTTTGTTTCTTCCACCTGCGCAATGACCTCTGCTTCCCGCTCTTGGGGCGGTTCCATTTGAGCTTGGCGCTCCTTCTTGTGTGTATGTGCGGCTATGAGTTCTGCCTCCATATTCTTCATATCCTATGCTCCTTTGACACACTCAGTGATCGACATTGTCTTCTACCTCTGCTTGAGGTCCTAAATAGCTGCACTTATCCTTTCTTCTCCCTGGTCCCACTGTTGGACTTGTTGATCCTCTTCTAGTTTTGTCCATAGTTGTGCTTCCTTCTCAAACAAATCTGCGGCTGCATATAATTTTCGCTCCATCTCCTCTATTTTCACTAATTCTTCATTATTCCTCTTCTCCTTCACCTCTAGCAGAGTGGTAGGTATGAGATGTTCCCAGAGTTGCTCGATCTCCTGCTTGTATTTATCGATAGTCAGCACAATCCGATCAATCTTCTGCATCATTGTGAGCTTTTTTGTCTACGTGCTCTTTGGTATTTTCTCATAGGATACGACCAAGTCCTACTCCATCCTATCCATGCATTCCTTCTCCTCTTTATTTTTGAGCTTGACCTACTCTAGTACCAATTCCAACTCGTCGTGACTGTCCTTTGTCCGTTGTGATTCTACTGCATCTATCCATGCACGAGACTGTACCTCCTCCGTAATGTTGACTTGTAGTTTATACAAGGCCTTGGTTGGTATCCGTGTCATTACCACCTATATTTGGGCCAAATCCTTCAAGGGTGTGTTAAGAACCAAATATCAATATAGCATAGAAAAACCTCATAATAAGTACTCAACACCTTGAAAAAGAGATAATTTCAGATAATAAGCCTCTTCGAGGGGGAAACCTCCTTTTACCCCACAT
>SNQJ01S0190558.1:0-16852 GCA_010110895.2 Picea sitchensis | reverse complement strand
GGTAAGAGAAAAGGTTGGTAAATGTTCATCAACAAAATAACTTTGGGATAAGTTACATGACATATATTCTTCACCCATCACAGATTCATAAAATGTCAAAGAAGATGCAGATACAAATAAATAAGAATTATGTTCACCATGTCAAGCAAATTCAAAATATGAAGAGTAGATAATCACCAGAGGTATGTTGTGTTGTTTTAATTCTGAAAAATATGGACATCTTGAAATAGAATGCCATGAAGGAAATGAGATAGAAAAACTAATTGAAAAGGAAGACAATTATGAAGAAGAATTGATTAGTGCTTTAGATGAACTAAGAGAAGAAAACAATTCACTCAAGAAAGAATTGATGAAACAAAAGGAAAGTGTTCACATTTTTTAAGAAGCCCAACAAGTCATTCAGAACTTAAGAACTCAACTAGAAGAAGCGAGAAAGATCGAAGAAAATCTTGAATATCAAAAGCAGTGTTTGGAAACCAACATAGAAGCATACAAGGAAGAAGTAGAAATGAGAGAGAAGATATTGACATATCATATTAAGGAAAGAACTAACGATTTAAACCATCTTGAGGCAGAGTTTGGCCAAGAAGAGAAAGGACTTGAAGAAGAAATAATCACATTAAAAATTCAGCTTGAAGAAACAAAAAGAACAAAAAAAGTCATGAAGTCTCAGACAATGAAGAAAGAAGAAGAGGTTGAGAAGCTTGAAGAAGAAGTTGTCACATTGAGAAGTAAAATCGTCAAGGTCAACAAGAACATTGAAGAGATAGAAACATCCAAATCAATTATAGAGAATGAAGAGAAGCACTCTAGGTTGCTAGAAAAGAAGAATGAAGAAAATATAAAGAGTTATGCAAAAGTACTCAAAGGAAGGAATTATGGTCAACCATAATCTAATAAAACTATTGAAGATACATCTTCAAGAAGACCATCCATGTTCAAGCCACAAAGAAGCTTCAATCACGATCATGATCAGTCAAGGCAAAAATTCAGAAGGACTACGCCACAAAGAAGATCATTCACTCCTAGGTATGCAAATTTATTTTATGGTAATTTTTTTTATTGTACTAACTTTGGCCATAAGGTTGTAGATTGTAGGGATTATAAAAGAAATGTTCAAGCAAGAAGTGCCTATGTGGTCACACGTAACATTGACTGTTACAAATGGAATAACTATGGACACATAGCCAGTGATTGTAGAAGCATGATCAATACTTTCATGAAAGAGAATATTGATATCATATATAAGAAAGTATGGATAAGAAAACAAGAAGAACAGGTGAACAAAGACCAGGTACTAGAGATCACAAGATTGGCAATAAAACGAGATGAAGAAAATTCTACAGAGAAAAGGAAAGATGTCAAATACATAAAGGTTTAGAAAATAAATGAAATAAATGAAGGACATGTAAATAAGGAACATGTTCAAGAGATTGTAATTTCAGGCATTGTAGTGAAAGATGAATCCACAGACAGAAAGAAAGAAGTCAGAGCTCAGAGAGATAATGAATCTACCAATGAAGATGATGATGAATACACATTAGAGTAGGAATTGTTCTGAGCCATTCGGCTTAGAGACTCCTAAGTAATATGAATATTAGACAGGGGGAATCTATCCAATAGCTATGACAGACCAAAGAACCATCCTTCAAGCAGCTTGCAGAGTTTGAGAAGACAGATTTAGAGCAATCAATTAGCAGAAGTATAGTTTGATAGATTAATCAAGACTTCATGATAGTATAGTGATAAATGGGTCATCTTTATGGACAGTTGCGCAAGTAGAGTCTTGGACAGTATGGACAGAGATGGATTCGTAAGAACACTTAGAAGGTTTGGACATATATATGATAGTGGACGAGAGCATGGATTCATAGATTGGTTTAGAGAGTGGTTTAGAGACAAAGGAACATTATCATAATGGATGATAATTATAGAGGAAATGGCTTGAACAATGCTAATGAATTTCAAATTGACAAATATTTTTTGGACACATGCAACGCATACATTATTTCACATTCAAAACAAAGTAATGCTCAGAAACAACAATGACAAAACTCCTTATGAACTATGGAAAGGAAGCACAAAAAACAACCTCTACATCAAGGTAACTCAAGGTAACTCAAGGTAATATTTTATTAATTGAAATTTATGTTGATGATATTGTTTTGGAAGTACTAATGATAGGTTAAGCCAAAAATTTGCAAATGATATGCATAATGAATTTGAAATGTCATTACTTGGAGAACTATCCTTCTTTTTGGGTCTTCATATATGTCAAAGAAACCAAGGAATTTATATTTCTCAAACTAAATATATCAGAGAAATGCTAAAGAGATTTGGAATAGAAGATTGCAAACCAGTTACCACTCCTATGCAAACCAGTTGCAAGTTGAGAAAATATGATAATTCAAAGTCTACATACCAGAGGCAATACATGTCAATTATTGGTAGCTTACTATATGTGACAACATCCAGACCAGATGTAATGCAGGCAGTTGGACACATGGCACGATTTCAAGAAGCACTAAAGGAATCACATGTATTAGCAGTGAAGATGATTTTCAGATATCTCAAAGGAACATAAGAGTTTGGATTATGGTATCCAAAAGGAAAGGATCTATCACTTATTGCCTACACAGATGTAGATTGGGCATGTTGCATTGATGACCGATGAAGCACCAGTGGAGCAGCGTTCTACATGGGTGAGTGTTTAGTATCTTGGTTAAGCAATAAACAATCATCAATATCCTTACCTATAACCGAGGTAGAGTATATTGCAACATCAACATGTTGTACACAAGTTCTATGGATGAAACAAACTTTGACAGATATATAGGTTGAGTATGATCAACCCATTCCAATCTATTGTGATAATATAAGCACCATCAGTATTTCAAAAAACCCGGTGATGCACTCCAAGACGAAGCACATTCCAATCAAGAATCATTTTCTATGGGAACATGTTGCAGAGAAGAACATCAGAGTTGAATGTGGGAACAAAATAGAAAGTGGCATACATCTTTACAAAACCACTTCCACGGGAATCCCTTGAGTATCTTCACCAAAGACTAGGAGTAATTTCTACTCCAAAATGAATGCTTTTGAATTCTTATCTTATATGTCATAGATGTACATGAGAAAGCACCATAAATAAGACATAGGGGGGGAGATTTATCAAGTGAAAAGGTAAATGCTTGGGGAGAGAGCATAGAGGCATGTTTCTAAGGGGACCGATTGTCATAAGGGAAGAATGAGCGATATGACTTCAGAGTGATACCCTTTGTCAAAGGGGGAGATATTATTCATATGAAGGGAAAGAGAGTAATCAAAGGCACGAAGATAGGGGGAGCAACCCTAAGGAGATTTAAATCAGGGGGAGAAACCCCAAAGAGAGATACCATTTTCCATTGATGTCAAAGGGGGAGAGATAGAAACATTTATGAAGAGTATAAACATGAATGTTATCATGACTAAGTGTTTCCATCAATGTTGGTGTTTCCATCAATGTTGGTGTTTCCATCAATGCCAAAGGGGGAGATTGTCAGAAAGTTGTCTTAGGTTGATGGATTGTTGGTTTTCATTGATGTTAACCATTGGAGAGTGATATTGTATATTGATTTCAACCCTTAGTGATTGATGTCAACCCTTGGAGAAATTCCGGTAGCACAAAGGTTTGGGTAATGGACCCAAGGTTGTTTCATGTATAATGGTATGTGTTTTAATATATTTGAAAGTAAGACTATTCTATATGAATATTGCATGTCATTCCATTTCCGGTGGTATGTGGAACGTCACATAACTCCTCATGGTTAGAGAGTTATGGCCATAAGAATTTAGAGAACCCAGGTTTGGGTAATGGACCCAAGTTTGTTTGATGGATAATGGTATGAGTTTTGATATATTTGCTGGTAATACTATTATATATGGATATTACAAGTCATTCAATTTCTAGTGGTATGAGGAATGTCACATAACTCCTCACAGTTTGAGATTTATGGCCTTACGAAGTTGGAGGACCCTCATATGTCATCTAGAAGCCCCAAAAGGTCAAAGTAGTCAAAGTGGTTTAAGAGATTTTAGAAGGTAAATAATAAAATGAAGTGATGAGTGTACTATAATTTAAAATGAATACAAAATAAATTATTTAAAAAATAAATTATTTAAATAATAAATTTAATGGAGAAATTAGAAGTGGGTTAACCCTAAAATAAGGAAAGTGGGCAAAGTGACCTAGAAGATGTTTTTAAGGAAGCTACTTGGAGAGTATAAATAAGAGTCAAGACTCTCTCATTTTAGAACACACTTGAGAATATTGAATATATATAGGTGTATGAGGTAACCAAAAGATATCTAAGACGAATTTCAGAAGGAAGGTGAAGAAAAGAAGGCCAAAATTCAAGGGAGGATAAATTCTTTTGATGATGCTTTCTAAGGTATGTTATTTACAGGTCATCTCACCATTTTCGCAATAATTTTTTTTCTAGAATGATTCAGACCATGAAATTACTATTTCATTGAGTAAACATATCCAAGTATTTGTGGTAAAAAATTAATCTTGTGGGTAGTTGTATTTTTGGAGTTACACTCTGTGGAAAATAGGGTTTGTGGCTAGTCCTGAAACTAGTCTAAAACAAGTGTTTCGGGTAAAAAAATTATAACTTATTCATAACAGATCAAAATTTAGTAAGACCAAATGTTTTGGTTATATTACAGTCTGTAGTATGTTGTGTAACATTTTTACATCGATTCAAAAAATATTATGTGTGGGGCACGCTCTACAAGGTCGCTTTCTAGAATAAGCTAGAATTAAGCAAGGTGTGTCATTTTTTCTATAAATCCTTTTCTGAGAGGTTCCAAGTAGTGAAACCTAGAAGAATTGCATAAAACACACTTAAGAACATTTTCTATCAGTTTTAGGTCTTTATTCATTACATGTACATAGTTATGATTATTTCAAATTAGGGTTGTTGACTAATCCAAAACTAGTCATGTGAGACTAAAGAAAAGTTTGATGAAAATGTTATCTTGTTGTTAAAGTTAAGGAAGGTTTGTAGGTATTTATCATATACAACAGGTCTATTACAGAGTTACAAATCATATTTGTATGATGAAATTGATGAGGGTGTTTGGTTGAGATACATGTCGGGCACATGGTTGAGACAAGTAGTTGATGAGTTGGCACATACATGAGGTGTATAGTTGATGATGTTGGTACATCTTGATGAGTCATAGTTGATGAGTAGTTGATAATTGATTGGTACATACTTGTTACATGGTTGGAGGCACTTGTTAGTAGTATTGTTGACACATGGTTTATGGATGATGTAGCATACTTGTATTATTATGAGTTGTTGGTGATGATTATGAGTTGTTGTGTTATGCTTGGTTGATGCACATCTTTGAGAGTTTTTTCTTGGTGATTGATCTTGGTGAGTATATCTGATTTGGTTAATAAGATTGATAAGACAGGTTGTGTATGACAGTTGTTGTGCAAGTTGTTGTGAGGTTGTTGTGAGGGATTACTAGTGCGAGGTTTGGTGCATGGTTGATGCACTTGTTCATCAAATTACGAGGTTGAGGTATAGGTTGGTGCATGGTTGATGCACTTTTATAGTCTGAGTTGATTACATGTTGTTTGGTAAGGTTGGTGCATGTTTGATGCACTTATTTTATAATTATAGGTTGATTCACAGGTTGAAATTACGAGTTGATGCATAGTTGATGCATGGTTGAGGTTTATTGAGTAGAGGTTATTTGGTGTAGGTTGATTAGCATAGGTTTACAACATTATATCTCACAATGATAGTGTGACAATAGTTTCCATCATTCTACTTATACTTGAGGTGGTTGGATAGGGCAAGGGCAGGTGGTTGTAGCCACATTTTGGTTGTAGCCGTAGAACATAGGTGGTTGTAGCCTATTTTTGGTTGTAGCTAGATAATTGGGTATTTGGAGATTCCCTCGGGTTGTAGCTGCGAGAAACTAGGGGTTGGAGCCTCCTTCTAGTTGTGGTGGAAAACAAAGGAATTTGGTGCTTCGATAAATGTAATTCTTCAAGACATATAAGAAAAACATTACGTGGTTTTCTCACTTTGGGTTTCCATATAAAACACTAGGGTACTGCTTGTGTATTTGTATATTTGTTCATTTGTTCATTGTTTATTTACTCTTGATTATTGGATGATAATGATACATTGATATAACACTTGGATTATCTGGTTAAAATGGATTACATTTCTATTCTTGATTCACCCCCCTCCTCGGTAATCCAACAAATGACCATCTCAAGACCCAAATTAGAGAAGCCAAAAAGGGTAGAAGAATTACTAAAGAATCAAGTAAATGAAAAGGAAGAGTCATGTCATAGTTGGAAAGCTAAAAGTTGATGGAAGTTGGAAGCTAAAGTTGATGATGTTGATGATCTTAGAAACAAAGTAGAGAAGTCAAAAAAATTCTTGAATAGCTCAACAATCTTGAATGAGATCTTGGATAGTCAAAGATCACCAAATGATAAAACAAGTCTTGAATACAACATAGAAGCTACACATGTTGAAGCAAGCACCTCAAAGAAGCATGAGGTGAGTCCCTCAGTCTCAAAAGATAGAAATAATGTTGCAAGTCAACCATCTACACAAGGCAAGGAAAGTTTCAAAAGAACAAAGCAAGGAAGACATCAAGAAGCCATCGTTATATCTCAAAGAAAATTCAAGACACCTTCAAGATGGACACCAAAGCAAAGGTATGAAAATGTTTTTCATGGTCAATGTCACTCATGTAATGAATATGGTCACAAAGCTTTGGAATGTAGACATTATGCAAGGAAAGATAGTGAAATGTTTCATAACACCCTGAGGTGTTGGAGATATAATCAAGTAGGGAATATTGTTGCTCATTATCACACCATGAGATGCTACAAATGTAGTGTATTTGGCCACAAATCCCAGGATTGATGGAACACAAGAAGAAATTCCATGATGAGGACTTCATATAGCATGACTAGAAGAAGGCATGAAGTTAGGAAGGAAGAATTTTTTGAAAAGATGGAAGCTCAGAGCTCAAGTTATGAGAAGCTAGGACACCTTCAGAAGTGGGTGAAGAAAACTAAACAATCAAAACATAATGGCAGCCTTAAGTTTGTCATCTTCAGAAGCATACGTGGGTTACAATGGTAATAGTTGCATACATACGCACGCTGACCTATGAATAGGTCGCGTACATATGCGAACTGTCTGTGCAACATGCTGCGTATCTGTGGTAAAAAGCCTTGGGAAAAGGGCTATGCATATGAGTTGCGGCATGGTATGATGGTATAACTCTTTGTTGCAGGATCTGACATGGTTTGTTGCAGGTTTTCATGATTACATGTTGGCATACATAATTGATGTATGTATGGTGGTTAAGGCTGATCTGTTGGGATACATGGCTGATACATATTTGAGTTTCATTGATATATCTTATGATGTATTATTGGAAGAATATTTTTTGGATATCTTGGTGCATATATTTGGCATTAGGATGGCATACATAGTGGGACATGTAGTTAATGAGTTGATGAGGTGGTCATATTGTACATCATTGATGAGTCATAGCTTGATCTATAGTTGATTCATGATTGTTAAACCTTTGGTACATTGTTAGAGACACCTACTAGCAGTATGATTGGCACATGTTTTATGGTGGATATGACATACATGCATGGGGACACATCTTGATTGTAGTTCATCTTGTTGTGGTATTGGTGCATGGTTGATGCACTTGCTTGGTAGAAGTGGTGGCACATGTTTGGTGCACTTGTTGATGTATGGATGATATACTTGAGACACTTCATTGATTAAGATACATGATTGTGGCACTTGGTTCTTGGTAGAGTGATATCATGAGTGATATGAAACTTGTTTGAGGCACATGGTTGGCATGATTGGTAGAGGCATATGGTTGACACACTCCATTGATGATATACTAGCACAACCACTCAAAACCGTGGCTGATTAACGCCGAAAGAAGCCAAAAAAATGAAATGTGAGTGCATATTGTTTCGTGTATATTATAATCTAATGGCTAACTATTGTTTCGTGCATATTATTTAATGTGGCCGACATATTGTGACCACGCGCGTGATGAATGAATTTAATGAAGAAGCTTGAAGTGTTCCAAAAGGCTAGTTTGCCAGATATTTCTCGTCTCATTCTTCTTCATGGTCATAATTTCTTCGATCCCCTTCCGCTGCCCTACGACAAGTTAACATTTCCTTCTTCGACCATGAGAAGCCCTGGATTGTACAGAGCAAGCAGTTGTACAGTTATGTGATCGAAACCCATACTGGCTCGGGCTTCAACGAACATCTTGCCTTCAGTATCCATTGTCAAGCAAACCCAATTGCAGTGGCGTATTTTTCTAATTTTCCTTATATTTGCAGTCTTCTTTGCTTAATTTCTTTTTTGTCACAGGTTGAATTTCCTATACAAAAATAGAGTCAGACAATCATGGATCAGAGCATAAATGTCAATTTGGGGTTTATTATTCATTCAAGAACAAAGATAAAGATGTAGACAGAGAAAATAAAAACTAACCTTTGGTTTTTATATATGAAACCCTTATATTCGAAATCATTAAATTATGGCCATTAAAACTTAAAACGAAGGATTTGACTACCTGTGCATTGTGGCGATGAGAAACCTAAACCAAACAACTTTTTGAAGTGTAGGTTATCCATCTTAATAAACTTCAACGAATTTGATGCTTGAGTGAAAACTCTCATTTGGATATTAAATCCAAGGTAAAATATTCAATACGACTCAGGAATGTGCAACAAAACCTTGCTCATAATCAAATGATTAACCAGGAATCGAATATCAGGATTGTCGCGAGACAAATCCAGGCAGTAATGAAAAAGAATCTTAAATATCAATCTCAGGATTTGCATTGTATTCATAAACAGAGGTAAAAACGTGCTTGTTATCGACACCTGCCATTCTACTTAAATGGGAGCCAATGCGCTTCACCTTCATAAAAATGTGGCCACTACCCATTACAAAAGAAGGTGGCTAGGTCACACCTGTCAATTTAGCATTGTTTTAAGTATAATCAAATCTTAATCATTGAACGTGGCAATCTAGTGGTGAGTAAGTAATTTTTTAATCTTATTTAGTAAATGTGAAAAAATAATCACATAAACGTATGTCTTTATAAATGAGCGAAAGTTAATTTAGCAAAATTTCATCCATTGATTTGAGAGGACGACGAAGAATATGCCAACATCTTCAATTTTTAGCCATTAGATTATAATTTTAGATTAAAAGGTAATTAATTGTGCCCATTGTCAATAGGTGTACGCCTTTCGGCGTAATTATGGCATATGATATGGTATTGATGTACATGGGTATTATGCATGGTTGGCACATGATGTACTTGGTTGATGTTTTGTTCATGATTCTCTATTCATTGTTGAAATATATTTTGCTTCATGATGTATGGTATGGCACAAGTTTGATGCATGGACATGTCTAAGGATCATCATAGAAAGAACAGTTGATTTATGTTCCGGTTGAGCAGTAGCATTTGCAGCAGAAACATATTATTCATATTGCAAAGAAGATAGGGGGAGACATACCCATAGGGGAAGTCATTCTTATTCCCATGATTCCATGAGGAGAGATTTATCAGATGCAAAGATAAATACTTGAAAAAGATACCTATACTTGGAGAAAGAGCAGAGAGGCATAGGGGGAGCGATGGTCACAGGGGGAGCATGAGCTATACATCAAAGTGATATCCCTTGTTCAAAAGGGGAGAGATTATTCAGAGGAAGATCAAAGGCATTCAGACAGGAGGAGAAGCCCCAAGGAGAGTTCAGGCAGGGGGAACAACTCCAAGGGGAGAATGACCCTTTGCCATTGATGTCAAAGGGAGAGAGATAGTCACATTGATGTGATTGAGATGACTATTGATGTAGAGCAATGCCTTATCTACATGTTGCCATCGATGATTGGTGTTGACATCAATGTTGGTATTGCCATCAATGCCAAAGGGGGAGATTGTTGGATCATGTTGTCATTGATTCCAAATGATTGATCTCAAAGGATTGATTGATGTCAAAGGAAAAATGTCTTGTCACAATATATTGATGTAGTGATTGATGGATCATGTATTGTCCTTGATGTCAATGGATTGATGTCAAATGGAGTCATAATCATATGATGTCATGCATAGATGACTATGGATCAACGAGTTGTAGTTGGATTGATGTAAAGATGACTCATTATTGTCTTATCATGGTTGTACAAATGGATGAACTCCAAAGTGGTCCCCTTATGGTGAAAGCCCTCACGGGAAGACGCTTTGCGGTGAACTCCAAAGTGGTCCCCTTATGGTGAAAGCCCTCACAAGATGACACTTTGCGGTTGAGTTATCCTAGTAGTATGGTTAGAGAATCCATGCTTACTTGTGGAATAATGAGATGAATATCAGTCAATTTGTCAGTGAAACTATCCTAGATGGATAGTGTTTGTCAAGCCATTTCCGTTGGTATGTGGAATGTCACATAACTTCTCACAGTTTGAGAGTTATGGCCTTACGAAGTTGGATGACCCTCATATGTTGGCTTAAAGCCCTAAAAGGTCAAAGAAGTCAAAGTGTTTGCAAATAAGAGATTATTTAAATAATAAAGTCAAGTGACAAAGTCAAAGAGGATTATTTAAATAATAAAGTCAAGTGACAAAATCAAAGAGGATTATTTAAATAATAAAGTGAAGTGACAAAGTCAAAGATGATTATTTAAATAATAAACAAAGAGGATTATTTAAATAATAAAAGTCAAGTGACAAATCAAAGAGGATTATTTAAATAATAAAGTGAAGGACAAAGTCAAAGATGATTACTTAAAATAATAAAGTGAAGTGACAAAATCAAAGAGGGATTATTTAAATAATAAAGTGACAAAGTCAAAGATGATTATTTAAATATTAAAGTGAAGTGACAAAATCAAAGAGGATTATTTAAATAATAAAGGACAAAGTCAAAGATGATTATTTAAATACAAAAGTGAAGTGACAAAATCAAAGATGATTATTTAAATAATAAAGTGAAGTGACAAAGTCAAGGAGGATTATTTAAATAATAAAGTAAATGAAGAACTTTCTAATTATGGAAAGTGGTTATAAGAAGGTTAACCCTAAAATGAGAAAAATTGGTTAAGTGGTCAAGTGGCTATTGTATACATGGACAAGTTGAAAATTGGGCAAAGTTGGACATAGGTGACTATGTGGACAAAGTGGCCTAGAAGATGCTTCTAAGTAAGCTACTTGGAGAGTATAAAAAAGAAGCAAATGTCTCTTTTGAAAATCATCTCTTGAGCATAGCTTGAGATCTATTCTGAGTAAGAGAGGGATTGCAAGTTCTCATTGACGCCAATGGAGACTTGAGTGTGAGTTGATGCCAGGTTTTTGAAGTCTGAAGAAAGTTCCAGATCTGCATTCTATGGGCTTAGATTTTCCATAAAAACTCTAGTATGGTTACATATTTGTCTTGATGGATATTCTTGCTTATTGTATGGTGAATGCTTGAGGCATTCTTGGTATGACTATTGTGATATGGTTATGTTGATTGATTGATAGAGTGAGCATCACTCTTATGTTTCAGTATTGATATGGTTGCTATAGTATATTGGTTACTTATGGTTGAACTGTAGCATTGCTATTGTACATGGTTGATGAGCATGAGCATGTTGTTGGAGAGTATGTATGTGTTGAGATTGGTTATGGTACAGATTGGATAGTGATAGACATAAGTTAATGTGATCGAGGATTGCAGTAAGCCAGAGTGCATACATACGCATGCTGCACTACTGACAAGTTGCGTACCTATTGACATATTGGTATCTGTTGAGGATTGATTCCTCTTCTCAGTTGGTGTTGAGTTGTGTAAGCTTAGTCTTGCATTGTAGAGTTGGTGCTCTTGTGGAGTTGTAACTCTATTCAGTTGTTGTTGATAACCCAAGGATTGTAGTCCATAATAAAATAAAATTGTACATACATCTTGTGTTCCTTATGATGATGACTTATTGATGATATATGTTGCTGGTATGTGTTGTTGATGTATGCTCACATTTCACTGGTTATAAATGACAATATTAAGTAATGAGTAAATGGTGATTGCTAACTAAGGAGTTTTGTGAAGGGGAAGTTTTAAAAAGAGCCATACACTGATTCACCCTCCCTCTCAGGATGGTTGGTGTGTCCAACAATGCCCCTATTTTGTTGGAAATAGTCCCATGAATGGTGTTGAAACTCCTCAACGGGATGGTACTTTGCATTGGAGTCTTGGTTGTGACTGTAATACCATGGGGAGGAGCTCCAAGGGGCCAAGCTCTCTCTTAAAATCTGTAATCCACTATGTTGTCTGACCAACACAACCCACTCAAACTATAACTCGAACACAGTAAAGGAAAGACCTAACAATGTCCTACAATCCGCAAGGCTCCCCAATGAATTCTCCCTTGCAAAATGGAAATCCAAGAGATGACCCAGGAAATGAAACACCCATAAGGAAATGTCAGGAATTACCTTGTTGAAATGACATAGCAGAACCATGGAACTTGACGTTGCAGCCCCTGGAGAAACATTCAAATGAGCCTTGTTGCTTTGCCAATAAACCCCAACTCCACCAAGAGCCATGATCACCCAATCACCCCTCCTACTAGCTGCCTTACAACCGACAAGGCCCGAGACTCATTCCCATCATTTGAAATACCAATTCCAAGCTAAGATAATCCCTTGTCCAAATCCACAAACTTCTCCCGTACCTCCACTTAGACGTCACATCCTAGTCCTTCATTAAGTTTGCAGGGGGAGGTAAGGTTGTCTTCGTCCCTGAGAGAACATCTATCCTTATGATCTCATGTATATGTGAAATGGCAACTAGATTCACCACTTGTGGCCTAAACCCCACTTGTCATCACTCCATGTAGGGGATTTTTTTTTAAATATCATTTAATTAAAACAATTTTTCATGTTATTTATATTTTCTAATATTTATGTTTATTCTATTTTATTTTATTTTTAAAATAAATTTATTAATAACTGCAACATTTATATTTATGTTTATGTTTATTTTATTTTATTTTTAAAATCAATTTTTTAATACCTATCATTTTTTATTTTCAAAAGTAATTTATTAATTGTTTTTTTATATTTTTTAAATATTATTTATTATAACAATTCTATTTATTAATTATTTAATTTTTAAAATATTATTTATTATAATAATTTTTTGTATTTGAGTATGTAGGTTTTTACAATTAGTCATAATGTTGAAAATTAAAATGCATAAAATTTCAAAAAGTTGTGAACACTCCACCCATCATTAAGAACATAAAAATAATGAGTGAAATGTCCACTCTAAATATTATACTTTTCAAAATTTCACACACATTTTTTATCAAAAAAATCTCTAATAATTTTTTTTTTTATGTACTTCTAATTTTTTAAACCATTCTAATTACTCAATTTTCAAAATATTAATTAATTTCTCAAACAAATCTAATAGTGATATCATTTATTGTTTTATACTAAATAACTTTTTCTTCACCTTTTAAACAATTTTTTTTTGTAGGTTTCTAATTATGTTTAAAACCATTCTAATTACTCAATTTTCAAAATATTTATTAATTTCTCAAAGTAATCTAATATTCATGGCATTTATTGTTTTATACGAAATTACTTTTCCTTAACCTTTTAAACTTGCAATGCAAAACTCTCCTATACATCTTAACCTTTTAAACTTACAATGCAAAACTCTCCTATACATTGCTGCTTCCTAGTAAAAAGTCTCGAATATCGCGATCCCTCCGGAACGAACAGGGTAATCTAGTAAGTTTCACCTTACCTACAATGAACACGGTAATCTCTTAGTTTTTGGTCTGTAAAGATGCGTTGCTAAAGGTTGCATATTTAGGCACAACTTCAACCTGTGCCAGACAGAGCGCCATCCGTAAATTGATAAGGGAAGTATGAATTCTTGAGAGGTGATTGATTGATTTTAATGAAGTTTACGAGGTTCAATAGTTTAAGGGATAAAGAGAATAAAACTTGACATTATTTTCACATTATTTTCAATATCAGATTTTCTATTATAAAATTTGACTTAAAAAATTAATTTAATTTTTTAACAATCTGATTAATCTTATCCTCGTCAAATAAAAAAATATATCATACTACTCTGCCATGAATTATCTCCCTATCAAAAAGTGTTTGGATTCAAACAAACAAATAGAAAGAGTACGTCATACTACTGTGCCTTGAATGATCCACACCTCAGAGGCAGGCGCGCCGATGAGCACATTGAACTACCCACCGATTTTTTAAATAGAGAGCACGTCATACTGATGTGCTTGGGATGACCCACATCTCCGGCTCAGGCGCGCTGATGAGCAGATTGAACTATCCATCAATGGCTAATAGAGATCACTCTATAATTGGTGTGTAAACTGCTGGACATTTCAGACGAAGTGATACAAGTGAAATGATAAACCTTTTTTTCTTTCTTCTGAGATTTCAGATGATTAATGTTTACTGAGATCCAATTAGTTTATAGAAAATTGAGAAGATATATAATTATTTGAAATTCTTTAAAATTTTAAAGAATTTTATTTTTATATTATTACTTAGATTCAATTGATTTATAACATTTAAAATAAATAAATAAATAGTTACCATTTTTAAAACCAAAAACCATAAAACAAATAAATGTTATTCCAAAATCTACATAATTTTGTTCATAACAATTGTTTTGCTAATATCATATAATTTGATAAGTTTGTTGATAAAAATTGTTTTGTTGATATCATATAGTTTGATTGATACAAGTTAAATGAAAAACTACTCCCTTTACTTTACTTTATTTTATTTTATTTTTGCCGTCCCTCCTTACGTTGCAATACCTTTTTAAGTATAAAAGACAAGCTGCCTTGAACTAAGCTACCTTGGCTGCTCAAAAACTTGTCTTCCTGTGAGAGGGAGGTTGAATTTCCTTTTGCAAGCATCATCAAACCAGGCTGCCTAGAACTAAGGCTACCTTGGGTGCTATATTTTGTTTTATGGTCTTCTTCGTGGCTGAGGCGGGCAAATGAAAAGAGTGACGAGTGTACAATTTGCGTAGCTATTTGCATAAAAAGATAGTGCACGCTCTTTATTTTCATAATACTAAAACAAAGTAGTCCTCTAAATTCTCTACATTTTGGATGACAACCTGTTGGAACTGTAGATTTATATTAAACAATGGCTCTTTTCCAGATATATTCGATGACAAACTCTCTATATTTTTGGCTCTTTTCTAAGTATATTAGATAACAAATTGTTGAAATTGTAGATTTATACTAAAAAAAAAAGGGGCTCTAAACTCTACATTTTAACTCTTTTCCAAGTATATTCAATGAGAAATTGTAGATTTATATTAAACAATGACTCTTTTCTGAGTATAAACAATAACTCTTTTCCTGGTATATTCTATGGAATTGTAAATTTATATTAAACAATAACTCTTTTCTGGGTATATTTCATGACAAATTGTTGGCTTTGTAGATTTATACTAACTCTCTACATTTTGGTTCTTTTCCAAATATATTTATGATAAATTGGATTTATATTAAACAATGGCTCTTTTCCAAGTATAAACAATAACTCTTTTTCGATATATTAACTATATTCATAATAAATTGTTGAAATTGTAAATTTATACCAATGCCTTTTTTTAAAGTATAAACAATAACTCTTTTCCGGATATATTCCAGGACAAAGTGTTCTAAATTTATATTAAACAATGACTCTTTTCCGGATATGTTCTATGACAAATTGTTGGAAATGTAGATTTATACTAAATAAAAGTCTTACTTTAAATTCGATTCCGGATATATTCTGATCAATTTTGTTTAGTCTATATCCTTCAAACAAAAGCCGTACTCTTTAGTTTCCGTATTCTTTGGGTTCAGTTTATATACTTCAAACAAAAACAATACTTTTTAGTTTTTTTCATGATATATTTCAATTTTGTTTGTTTAAGTCTTATTCTTTGTTTTTTTGGATATATATATTTTTTCATGGATATATTTATTGATTAATTTTGTTAAAAATCCTATGTTAAATTGTTGGAACTATAGATTTGAGTGATTCAACAATACATTTTAGTTTTTTAGATATATTCTTATCATTTTTATCTAAGCCATACTTTTTGGTTCTTTTCCAAATATATTTTCTGATCAATTTTGTTAGAAATTCCCATCAATTTTATTTAAGCCATACTTTTTGATTCTTTTCCAAATATATTTCTGATCAATTTTGTTAGAAATTCAATACAGAAGTAGTACACTTTAATCACTTTATTTATTTTCTAGATATATTTTGATCAATTTTATTTAATACATTTTAGTTCTTCTCCCCCACCCACATGGGTGGGGGGCATTAATAGAAAAACTTTAATAAAGTTTTTCATAAAGTTTTTCTATTAATGCCCCCGCTACCCCCCACCCACATATCCACCATTAATAGAAAATATTAATACCCCCCACCCACATATGGGCAATGTGAGTGGGGGGCGGGCATTAATAAAAAACTTTAATAAAGTTTTTCTATTAATACCCCCTCCATATTAAAGTTTTTCTATTAATGCCCCCCTCTATATTAAAGTTTTTCTATTAATGTCGCCCCGACCCCCACCCACATATGTGGGTAATAAAGTTTTTCTATTAATGCTCTCTCCCCCCACCCACATATGTGGGTGGAGGGAGCATTGATAGAAAAACTTTATTATGTGGGTGTGGGTAGGGGAGTATTAATAGAAAAACTTGGTGGGGGGGAGTGGG
>SNQJ01S0190557.1:1936-18077 GCA_010110895.2 Picea sitchensis | reverse complement strand
TTAGAAGTTGTTGTTACGCATCTTAAATGAGACATTAAGATGAGACGCACTTGTATTATGTAATTGGACCTTGAGCCTTTATCTCTCTTCCTTAGTAGGTAGGAGTCATTTAAGATAGTTAATGCAGGTAGATAGAATTTAATTCTAGATTAGACTAGTTGAGAGTGCTAGAGGGAAACGGGATATAGACACCCTCATTGTGTATTGTAACATAATTGGAAATTATGAGCATTGAGAAGAGGAGCATGCAGAGAGCTGTGTAAGAACACCCATGTACAAATATTTGGATTAATAGAAGAAATTGATTCAAATTCATGGTTTTGTGTTGTTCTCTGTGTATTGATGTTGAATGATATGCTCATGAATGCTTGCTTCCTTTTATACATTTTCTTTCATATGTTGTGTATATGATTTCATGTTTGAGTTTGAAGTCTGAGAGGAAGAAGGAATGAGTTTCAATTGTTTCTCTATTTGAGACAGAAAATTCCTGCAAGGAGTGCAGTTGAAGTGTCCGCAAGGAGTGTGTTGACAGAGGGTTCAGATAGAGATAGATTTTGTTCTCATCTCTGCGAAAGTGTAGTTGAGCGCAGGAGCCATGCGAGGAGTGCGCAGGGTGAGTGAAGTTCAAGGTTGTGAACCTGAGCGAGGATTGAAGGACTTCTGCTACAGGTGTGCACAGAGTCAAAGATTCAACACTTAGAAGTTGTTGAATGGTTTACGCAAGGAGTGCGTGCAAGGTTCTCTGAAAGATTCAGAGTGGAGAAAGATCAAGAAGGATAAGGCCTTCAAACCCATTGGAGGACAGTGCAGGGAATCTGCAACAAGAATTTCATAAGAGGCATCGCAAGTTCGCATGCAGGGGGACACGTTGTGGAGGAACACATAGTATTTTCGCAGGAATCACCACGGAAGGACGGACGAACGGTATTTTCTTAGGAGAATACATGAATTTTCATGAGCTGTTAGATCTCGTGGAGGTGCAAGGGAGATACTGTAGATATTCTTGAGAGGTTCAAAGCTCAGGAGGGGCAGAGACGTTGATCCGAGCCATGAGGACCGTCAGATTTTCACGTGGGATCCTGTATCGGGGTTTCCTAGGTTGAAGCCCATAAATTTGGAAATAGGAATCACGAAATCACAAACCGCGATATCCCGACAGGTCAAAGGAACAATGTGGGGCCACAAGGGTCAGTAGGTGGACAGGTGGCACATCTTATCAGATTTTCATGGCGAGAAGGCCCGAAACATATGAATTTGGATTCGTGATATTGTGAACTCTGGATTTTCGATGGAGTGAAGGGACCGTTGAAAAGTCAACTCACGAGCGCATCAGAGTTTTGGTGTATCAGGGTTTTAAAGTCGGTAAAGAAAGTTGCTTGGCATCACGAGTGGCAAAATCGCGATAGAAAAAGTCCCGATAGGAGAGGGAAAAAAGGTCAGCGTTGACTTGCATTGGGTTTCGGGGATTCATGGAAGCTACGCTCGACCTTTGGATTTGCGAAGTTGCGAGATCCCACGAGAGTTTGCTGTGGGTGAAAAATTATTGATAGAGAATTAGAAGAGCCTTAGAGTTCTTTGGGCCACAAAAGAGAGAATATCCTATGAGCAGATGTGCTTACGAGCGCAACAGCATGAAGTTTGGTATCAAAGCCTGATTCTTATCTGTATATTTCAGGTGAGGGAGGCATAAGAGGTATAGAGAACTTTGATACACATCAGTTTGGTATCAGATCTCAGAAAGGTTCTTTGCTTTCTGTAGTAGAGAAGAAGAATATTTCACCATGCCGCCCAGGAGAAGAGACGCACAGACACCTGATCTAGAGGATAGGGAAATGCCGCGAAGAAGAGGTGGGCAGATGACAGATACAGTTATGGAGAGAGAGATGCGTGATCTACGAGCTATACTCAAAGACATGGAGACAGAGCAAATACGGACAACCAGTGAAGGGGATCTGAGTGATTCCGAAGGCGAGGCTGAGGCTAAACAAGAAGAGGAAGTGACGTAGAGAGGTCCAACCTATCACCCCACAGGGTCTCTTCCTCTGACCTCCTGCTCACAGGATCGATTTAAATTCACCCTTCTGCAGAGCTGAAGCGGCTCTTGAGATTCCCAAGTGGAATCCCTGTCCAAACACGACCCAATCCATAGGTCCTTTCTCTCACCTGCACGGCCTCTGTTCCTGACCTTGACCAATTTCCCCATAGGAAACTGTTGTCAGCATCGGGGGTTTCATAATTTCCCTCTATCACGAATCTCTGACCTCGTGAATCCCCGATCTTCGATGAGTGCTCGGCTCCTACGAGCTATCCTTCCTGGCTAAGCTTCCACCATATGACCACTACTCCCGTGTTCGTGGCCTTGCCTCCCTCGCAACCTCGCGACTCACTATGTCCAACCCTTGATTCTCCAAATTTCGACACCCGATGTGTCGAAGTGCCAAGGCGCATGAGAGTTGACCTTTCAATGGTCCTTTCTCTCACCGAGACTTCGGACCTTCGCAACTCGCGAATCCTAACACCAATACTTCGAAACTTCTCACGGCGCGATCCTGAGGTCTTCATGCCACCTGTATTCCACTCACCAGCTTCTCTATGGCCCACATGGTCCTACCTGAGATGCCAAAACTCATGACCTCATTCCCTCATGAATTCGCGATTTTCGTGGCCAAATTCTCGAGTCTTCTCTCGCGAGGTTTCGATGCACAATCCCATGTGCGGATCCAACGGTCCTCCCACAATATGGATCCAATAGTTATCTCCTTCTCGTGCCTCACATATTCGCGACTTGGGACACCCAACGCTTGGGTCTTCAACCTACGAACCCCCGAGTTCGTGAGATATCTTGATCTCTGCCATGCGTCCTCTGCAAACGAACGACTTTGATCTCCTCATGCCTCGTGTCCTCGTGACTTTGAATACCCAACACTTGGGCCTTCACTCTGCGAACTCCCAAGTTCATGAGATCATCTAGATCTTTGCCACCTGTCCTCCTTAGATGAACGGATCCTATTTACTCGCCACGTCGCTACCTCGTGTCCTCGCACCTCATGACCTTTAACACCCAATCCTTGGCTCTTCCACTCACGAGCTTTCGAGATGAGGTCAGCTAGACCCCACACACGGAGCTCTCACCTCCTCACCACTCACGAGGTTGAATGATTTCCTCTTCCAACCTTCGATGCCCAAGTTCCTGATGTGGGTAATCTCGTGACACGCATCCATTCCCGAACGAACGGTCCAGATTCTATCGGCTAATCCAACGACCGATGTTGCTCCTCCCGAGCCTCCTGCACACCTGCTCTTGCGTGTAACCTCTGCACATCTTCCCGAGATCCAACGACTATCGAGATTTTTGAGTGAGATCCGACGAATGTCGGTCCCCTCCTTCTGTAGGCTCCTCCTGAGCTCCCCTGGATGCTTAAATGCAATAGTCCAGATCTGTTCTCCTACGATCGAATGGCTAACGCTGCTCCTCCTGAGTTTCTCCTCAAATCTTTGGAGGTTTTACCTCTATTCCCTATAGATTCTTCATGCATATACCACGCTGTCTCTCCTAAGATTCTTCTCCTCGAATCCTTAAAGGATGTCGATGTCTGCTCTCCTACAGAGTCTTCTCGCGTGCACTGAGCGTGCTATCTCTTTTGAGCTTCTTCTCCTTGAATCCTTAAAGGATTTTGACGTCTGCTCTCCTGCAGATTCTTCTCGCATGCACATAGCGTGCTATCTCTTTTGAGCTTCCACAAACACTCAGACCCCTTGGGGATTTCATCTTTCTTCCTTCTCCCATGGATGGAGAATGAACTGGATTCCCTCCTGGCTATCCTACACTCTAGCAACCTCTGGCTGAGGGATTCTAGGTATTCAACAACCCAGTGGAGATCCTTCAGTGGACTTTCTCCTGTGCCTTCTTGCACACTTTTCTCAATGCCCTCCTGGTGGAGTATCTTCTCCTATGCACCACTGTACACATGCTCAATGCCCTCCTGGCAGAGCTCCTCAGAATCCTCACTGATTCTGGTCTTATGAACTCACAGCAGATTTCTTTCCTCTATGCCCTCCTTGCACACACACGCTCAATTCCCACCTAGCAGAGCTCCTCAGAACTCATCAGAGCTTCTGACTTCTATATTCAAACTCTCAACAGAGTTCTTCCCCAACGCAACCCATGCGTATGCTCAATGCCCACTTGGAAGAGCTCCTACAGAATCCTCAGTGATTATGTCTGCAACTGTGTTTCATCTACACAGTCTTACCTCCTGAGGTGTTCAGCAACCTCACAGGTATTCTTCTCCCTAAATTTTTGACCTCAGTCCTGTGCCTCAGCACATCTTTGTATGAACCCGCAGCGTTCAGAAGTGCATCCTCTGTGCACGGATATTAGAACCTCAACGTTCTGCCATGCCCTCCTGGTGTGAAGCCTCAAATACCTCCCAAGTCTGAAATCACACAAACTCCCAGCAAATTCTTAACAGACGTACATTCACAGCATATATATGGGACACCTACAGACATTCATATCACACAGAACACATGCAGGAAAAACTGCTTCTGATTATATTAAACAATGGTAAATGCCTGTATCTTTACAATGGTGTTCCTTGAGTTCTCTTCGGCTCTCCCATAAAACCATCACTCGACTCTTCAAAATGAGATCTCAAAATCTCTTTTACCTGAGGGGCTCATCGAGCGCTTCCCTCCAAGTCTACCTACCCTATTAAATTACAATCAATGGTTGTCTAGTCCAGCATATGGATCTAGATCTTAGCCGATCTAGCATTAAATCCGATCCTATCTAATGCCTGCTCAAGGCACGACTTCCCTGGATCAACAGCCTAAGCACATTAAATTACATTCAATTCAAATTTCAAATGAGGCTATGCCTCTCTTCAGTTTTTAATGCGTGCGCACTGACGTGGCTGGCTGGTTGGCTGGCATGGAGCGATGCTCCTGCATCATACTCCACAGCTGCAAAAATCATGAGATTCTGCTGATGATCTTCCCCTATAGCTGTTTGGAAATCCTCCTGGATCCCAAATAAGTCTTTGGAGCTTCCCATCTGCTCTATTCTACTGCTGCTGCTGCTTCCGCTGCACCGCTTCTGTTGTTGCCTTTTCTCCGCCCAACTTCTCTTTGCTGGTAGTCTTCACTGACCCCAACATCATCCTATTGATATCCTCGATCAATTCATCCAGCTGCTCCCTTGGCTGGTCCAGTTCTTGCAGTCTCCTTAGCTGAAAAAAATTTTGGCCATTGGGCAGATCATCATGATCTCCCACGCCTTCCTCATCCATTTCCAACTTCACCTGTTGGATGCGCAAGCCCTACATTTTTATCCTTCCCTCCAGGGCTTCTAGTTGATCCCACAGATCAACAAAACATATGTTGTCCGTGTCTTCTTCGTCTGCCGCTGCAAGCTCTCGTGCTGCAGTGTTTTCCGCTCCTCGGCTGAAAATATCGAGTCATTCCTCAGAATGATCCTTCTCTTTTCTTTCTTCTGCTTGGGCAGTTTGTACCATCTGCACCAATTCTTCTTCTTCCACATTCATCATTAGCAGTGGCTGTTCTTCTGTTGCTGCACCTGCAATACAACTTTCCTCCTCCTCCTGGGCAAATGGTAGGAATATGGAAATTCTCCCAATCATCACATGGCTCAAATCCTCCTCTGTCAGCCACATCTGTTGATCTCCTTGCGAGCTCATCCGCTCTATCAGCTCTTCTGGATGAATCCAACCCACTTCTAAGTTCATGAGACCCTCAAACAGTCTCATCTACTCATCCATTCCCACCTGGCAATATGGGATGCTTCTGCTACCCTCCTGGCAGACTATGAGATCAATTAATCCCATCTTCATCAGCACTCCTTGCTGAACTGAACTCTTCTCAGAGTCCATGAGACTTTTAGACAGTCTCAATTGTTCATTTCTGCCCACCTGGAAGTTCAATACACTTTCGCTTCCTCTCTGGCAGTCTTCGATGCTTTCGCTTCCTTCCCGACAGTATTTGAGATCCCGCAGCGATCTCTGATCATCGCCCAGTTGGAAATGAGAAATTCCCTGGCTGTCCTCGTGACAGTCTGTGAGATACTCAACTGATCTCAATCCGTTGCCCGCTTGGTAATCTGGAATTTCTTCTCTGCCCTCCTAGAAGTCCTTGAGATAATCAGTTGATCTCATCTTTGTTCCCTGGCCCGTCTGTCAATTTGGAAACCTTCCACTGCCCTCCTGGCAGTCTATGATATCCTCAGACGATCCCAATTTATCCTCTTCATCATCCCAATCATCGAGACTTTTCCTAGTCTCTGGCCAACAGTGATCAATCATCTCTTCCTCTGTGGCCTTGAGGTTTTCAGCATACCTCAACCATTTTCTCAACAGCCTGCACTGTCTCATGACCATCAACTGCTTGACTGGCCATTTAATCTTCGATGTCTTCATGGGCAACTCATATACCCATCTCTTCTTTCTATTCTGCCGCATCTTCATTTCGAGCTCCTCCATCTCTCGCTTTATGTCGGCGAGCTCTTTATCCATTTCTGCTACGCTCATCAGCTCTTGTTTCTTACATTCAACATGCTTATGGCCTTCAGTAGCCATGCTGCTGTCTCTGTCTACCTCTCTCACAGATATTCTACAGTCACCCTGCATCCCTGAGTGTTCCAACTTCATCTTCCTACAGTCTTGTTGACTGTCTATAAACTGCTGCCTACCTGCAAGCAATTCCTTACAGAGTCCTCAGTAACTCTGTCTTCTTCCCTGCTCCTCTTTTCTCCTCTTGCCTGAAATATATAGACAATTAATAAGCTCTGATACCACTCTGACGTGTGTATCAGAGTGCTTTCTTCCTCTTTCTCCCTCTATCTAAAGTATACAAACAGAGACAAGCTCTGATACCACTTGACGTAGAGAGGTCCAACCTATCACCCTGCAGGGTCTCTTCCTCTGACCTCCTGCTCACAGGATCGATTTAAATTCCCCCTTCTGTAGAGCCGAAACGACTCTTGAGATTCCCAAGTGGAATCCCTATCCAAACACGACCCAATCCACAGGTCCTTTTGCTCACCTGCACGGCCTCTGTTCCTGACCGTGACCAATTTCCCCATAGGAAACTATTGTTAGAGTCAGGGGTTTCGGACTTTCTCGCTGTCACGAATCTCTGACCTCGTGAATCCCCGATATCCGATGAGCGCTCGACTCCTACGTGCTTACCCTCCTGGCTAAGCTTCCACCATATGACCACTACTCCCGTGTTCGTGGCCTTGCCTCCCTTGCGACCTCACAACTCGCTATGTCCAACCCTTTATTCTCCAACTTTCGACACCCGATGTGCCGAAGTGTCGAGGCGCACGAGAGTTGACCTTTCAACGGTCCTTTGTCTTTCCGAGACTTTGTACCTTCACAAATCGTGAATACTAACACCAATACTTCGGAACTTCTCACGGCGAGATCCCGAGGTCTTCATGCCACCTGTATTCCACTCACCGGCTTTGCTATGGCCCACATGGTCCTACCCGAGATGTCGAAACTCGTGACCTCGTTCCCTTGCGACTTCGTGATTTTCATGGCCAAATTCTCGAGTCTTCTCTCGCGAAGTTCCAATGAACGATCCCACGTGCGGATCCAACAGTCCTCCCGTGGTCTGGATCCAACGATTATCTCCTTCTCGCGCCTCGTGTTTTCGCGATTCGGGACACCCAATGCTTGGGTCTTCAACCTCTAAACCCCTGAGTTCATGAGATCTCTCGATCTCTGCCATGCGTCCTCTGCCAACGGATGGCTCCGGTCTCCTCGTGCCTCCTGTCCTCGTGACTTTGAATACCCAACACTTGGGCCTTCACTCTACGAACTCCCGAGTTCACGAGATCATCTAGATCTCTGCCACCTGTCCTCCTCAGATTGACGGCTCCTATTTACTCGCCACTTCGCTACCTCGTGTCCTCGCACCTAGCGACCTTTAACACCCAATCCTCATCTCTTCCACTCACGAGCTTCCGATATGACATCAGCTAGGCCCCACACATGGAGCTCTCTCCTCCTCGCCACTCGCGAGGTTGAATGATTTCCTCTTCCAACCTTCGGTGCCCGAGTTCCCGATGTGGGTAATCTTGTGACACGCATCCGCTCCCGAACGAACAATCCAGATTCTATTGACTAATCCAACAGCCGATGTTGCTCCTCCTGATCCTCCTGCGCACCTGCTCCTGCACGTAACCTCTTCACAACTTCTCCCGATCCAATGACTGTTGAGATTTCCAAATGAGATCTGACGGCTGTCGGTCCCCTCCTTCTGTAGGCTCCTCCTGAGCTCCCCTGGACGCTTAAACCCAATGGTCCAGATCCGTTCTCTTGCGATCGAATGGTTGACACTGCTCCTCCTGAGTTTCTCCTCAAATCTTTGGAGGTTTTACCTCTATCCCCTGTAGAGTCTTCGCGCATTTACCACACTGTCTCTCCTAAGCTTCTTCTCCTTGAATCCTTAAAGGATTTTGACGTCTGCTCTCCTGCAGATTCTTCTCGCATGCACATAGCGTGCTATCTCTTTTGAGCTTCCACAAACACTCAGACCCCTTGGGGATTTCATCTTTCTTCCTTCTCCCATGGATGGAGAATGAACTGGATTCCCTCCTGGCTATCCTACACTCCAGAAACCTCTGGCTGAGTGCTTCTTGGTATTCAGCAACCCAATGGAGATCCTTTAGTGGAATTTCTCATGTTCCTGCTTGCACACTTTTCTCAATGCCCTCCTGGTGGAGTATCTTCTCCTATGCACCACTGTACACATGCTCAATGCCCTCCTGGCAGAGCTCCTCAGAATCCTCAGTGATTCTGGTCTTCTGAACTCATAGCAGATTTCTTTCCTCTGTGCCCTCCTTGCACACACACGCTCAATGCCCACCTGGCAGAGCTCCTCAGAACTCCTTAGAGATTTTGACTTCTATCTTCAAACTCTCAACATAGTTCTTCCCCAATGCAACCCATGTGTATGCTCAATGCCCACTTGGCAGAGCTCCTACAAAATCCTCAGTGATTCTATTTGCAACCTTGTTTCAGCTACACAGTCTTAGCTCCTGAGGTGTTCATCAACCTCACAGGTATTCTTCTCCCTCGTTTGTTGACTTCAGTCTTGTGCCTCAGCACATCTTTGTCTGAACCCGCAGCATTCAGAAGTGCATCCTTCGTGCACGGCTATCAGAACCTCAATGTTCTGTCATGCCCTCTTGGTGTGAAGCCTCAAAGACCTCCCAAGTCTGAAATCACACAAAATCCCAGAAAATGCTTAAGAGACGTATATTCACAGCATATATATGGGACACCTACAGACATTCATATCACACAGAACACATGCAGGAAAAACTTCTTCTGATTATATTAAACAATGGCAAATGCGTGTGTCTTTACAATGGTGTTCCTTAAGCTCTCTCTGGCTCTCTCATACAACCATCACTCGACTCTTCAAAATGAGATCTCAAAATCTCTTTTACCTGAGGGGCTCATCGAACGCTTCCCTCCAGGTCTACCTACCCTATTAAATTACAATCAATGGTTGTCTAGTCCAGCGTATGGATCTAGATCTCAGTCGATGTAGCATTAAAGTCGATCCTATCTAATGCCTTCTCAAGGCACGACTTCCCTGGATCAACAGCCTAAGCACATTAAATTACATTCAATTCAAATTTCAAATGAGGCTGCGCCTCTCTTCAATTTTGAATGCGTGTGCACCGATGTGGCTGGCTGGCTAGCTAGCTGGCATGGAGCGATGCTCCTACATCATACTCCATAGCTACAAAAATCATGAGCTCCTTCTCATGAGCTTCCCCTATAGATGTTTGGAAATCCTCCTGGATCCCAAATAAGTCTTTGGAGCTTCCCATATTCTCTATTCTACTGTTGCTGTTGCTTCCGCTGTGCCGCTGTTGTTTTTTCCTTTTCTCTGCCTAGATTCTCTTTGCTGGTAGTCTTTGTTGATCCCAACATCAACCTGCTGATTTCCTCGATCAATTCATCTAGCTACTCCCTTGGCTGAAAAAAATTTTGGCCATTGGGCAGATCATCATGATCTCTCACGCCTTCCTCATCCATTTCCAACTTCACCTGTTGGATGCGCACACCCTGCATTTTTATCCTTCCCTCTAGGGCTTCTAGTTGATCCCACATATCAGCAAAACATATGTTGTCCATGTCTTCTTCATCTACCACTGCAAGCTCTCGTGCTGCAGTGTTTTTCACTTCTCGACTGAAAATATCGAGTTGTTCCTCAGAACGCTCCTTCTCTTTTCTTTCTTCTGCTTGGGCAGTCTGCACCATCTGCAACAATTCTTCTTCTTCGACAATCATCATTAGTGATGACTGTTCTTTTGTTGCTGTACTTGCAATACGACTTTCTGCCTCCTCCTAGGCAAATGGTAGGAATATGGAAATTCCCCCAATCATCACATGGCTCAAATCCTCCTCTGTCAGCCGCATCTGCTGATATCCTTGCGAGCTCATCCGCTCTGTCATCTCTTCTGGCTGAATCCAACCCACTTCTGAGTTCATGAGACCCTCAGACAGTCTCATCTTCTCATCCCTACCCACCAGGAAATATGGGATTCTTCCGCTGCCCTCCTGGCAGACTATGAGATCAACCAATCCCATCTTCATCAGCACTCCTTGCTGAACTGAATTCTTCTTCGAGTCCATGAGACTTTCAGACAATCTCAATTGTTCATTTTTGCCCACCTAGCAATTCAATACGCTTCCGCTGCCTCTCTGGCAGTCTTCGATGCTTCTGCTTCCTTCCTGGCAGTATTTGAGATCCGACAACAATCTCTGATCATCACCTAGCTAGAAATGCGAAATTCCCTAGCTGTCCTCGTGACAGTCTGTGAGATCCTTAGCTGATCTCAATCCGTTGCCCGCTTGGTAATCAAGAATTTCTTCTCTTCCCTCCTGGCAGTCCTTGAGATCATCAACCAATCTCATCTTTGTTCCCTGGCCCATCTGACCATTTGGAAACCTTCCACTTCCCTCATGGCAGTCTATGAGATCCTTAGACGATCCCAATTTATCCTATTCATCATCCCAATCATCGATACTTTTTCCAGTCTCCAGCCAACAATGATCAATCATCTCTTCCTCTGTGGCCTTGAGGTTTTCAGCATATCTCAACCATTTTCTCAACAGCCTACACTGTCTCATGACCATCAGCTGCTTGACTAGCCATTTCATCTTCGGTGTTTTCATGGGCCACTCATATACCCATCTCTGCTTTCTATTCTGCCACATCTTCATTTCAAGCTCCTCCATCTCTCGCTTTATGTCGGCGAGCTCTTTATCCATTTTAGTACTTCTTGCAAGACCAAGGACAGGGTATGCAAGGTCATTGTAGACAGTGGTATCACGAATAATATCATAACTACGGAGATGGTAGAGAAGTTGGAGCTGGAGACGACTGATCATCCAAGCCCATACAGGGTTTCGTGGCTACTGAAAGGACACCTGGTAACTGTCACTAAAAAATTCTTGGTTGAATTCAAGATAGGTGAATATAATGATAAGATATTATGTGATGTCATTCCTATGGATGTTTGTCATCTATTGTTGGGTAGACCATGGAAATATGACAGGAATGTGATTCATGATGGGAGAATGAACACATACACCCTGGAGAAGAATGGGAGGACACACATGTTGCTTCCGATAAAGGATAAGGAGGTGAAGCCAAAAGTAAGCAATAAAGTAATTCTCATGAGTGGGAAGGAACTTCTTAGAGAGGTTAAGAAGAAGGAGGATCCACATTTCATTGTGGTCAGAAAACCAAAGATTGTTCTGACTAGCACAAGGGTGGATGATTTACCAAAGGAGATTCAGGAACTACTGGAAGAGTTCACTGACATCATAGTGGACGAATTACCTCGTTCATTAACACCGATAAGAAGTGTGAGTCATCATATTGATCTCATACCAGGAGCCARTTTTCCAAACAAAGCTACRTACAGATTGACACCACAAGAGAATGAAGAGGTTAAGAGGCAAGTCTAGGATTTGTTGGACAAAGTTTTGGTTAGAGAAAKCTTGAGTCCATGTGTTGTTCCAACARTACTCAGTCSGAAGAAAGAAGGAGGTTGGAGGATGTGTACCGACTCAAGGGTGATTAATAAGATAACCATCARGTAYARATTTCCATTACCGAGGATGGATGATCTGATGGATTKCTTGAGTGGAGCGAAGTATTTTTCAAAKATTGATTTGAAAAGAGGTTATMATCATATCTACATGAGAGAAGGTGATGAATGGWAGACAACATTCAAAACCAACGAAGGGTTGTATGAATGGATTTTTATGCYRTTTGGMTTAACAAATGTGCCAAGTACCTTTATGAGGTTGATGAACGAAGTCCTGAGGGAGTTCATCAGGAAATTTTTCATTGTGTATTTGGATGAAATAYTRGTTTTCAGTAAAACAACARTGGATCATATGAAGCATTTGGCTATAGTGATGCAGAAATTACAGCAAGAGAAGYTGTTGAYGAACATGAAGAAATCCTCATTCCTGAAGACAGAGCTCATTTACTTGGGATTTGTTATTTCTACAAATGAGTTGAGGATGGATCCAGATAAGGTGGAAGTGATCAAGAATTGGCCATCACCGAAGAATGTATTTGAGGTGAGAATTTTTCACGGATTGGCTAGTTTCTACCAAAAGTTCATCAAGAATTTCAGTGGAATTACCGCAGCGATGATGGAGACAGTGAAGAAAAGACAAACGTCTTTTAACTTGACTGAGGAGGCCGAAAAGAGCTTCAACTTGTTGAAGAGGAAGATCATGGAACAACCAGTTTTTGTGTTGCCATATTTCCGAAAGACATTTCAGGTGAAATGTGATGCAAGTGGATTTGCAATTGGGGCAGTCTTGAGCCAGGAAGACAGGCCAATAGCATATTTCATTGAGAAGTTGAACAAAGTGAAATTGAAGTACTCCACTTATGATAAGGATTTCTATGTTATTATCCAGGCGTTGAAGAAATGGAGGCATTAGTTGATCCTAAAAGAGTTTGTATTGTACACTGAAAATCATGCACTGCAGTTTGTGACTCAATAGGAGAAGTTGAATCAAAAGCATGTCAAATGGGTTGAGTATATGTAGAATTTCACATTTGTGATAAAACATATTTCCGGTACTGCTAACAAAGTGGTTGATGCTTTGAGCAGGAAGTGTTTGTTGTTGCAGGAGTTCCGAGTCAAAACAATGGGTTTTGATGATCTCAGGGATATGTATACTAATGATCCAGATTTTAAGGAGGCGTATGAAGTAGTTGAGAATCCAATTCTCAGAGATAGAATCCCATGGATAGACTACATGATTCATGAAGGATTATTGTTTAGAGGTAATCAGCTGTGTATTCCAAAATGCTCCATGAGGGAGAACTTGTTGAAGGAGAAGCACAGTGGAGGATTGGTAGGGAACTTTGGTCATGAAAAGACGTTCGCGAAGTTGAATGAGTCATATTTTTGGCCGGGAATGCGAGAGGATGTGAAGAGATTTGTAGACAGGTGCATAATTTGCCAGCATTCGAAGGGGAGGAAGAAGAATGTGTGGTTCTATCAACCATTGCCCATACCAGAGAGGCTGTGGGATGCAGTTAGCATGGATTTTGTATTGGGGTTGCCAAGAACACAAAGGGGTGTTGATTCACTCTTTGTGGTGGCGGATAGATTTTCCAAGATGGAACACTTCACTCCATGTCAGAAGACCGGTGATGCAACTCACATTGCCAATTTGTTCTTCAAAGAAGTCATTCGACTTCATGGGTTGCAGAGGAGTATAGTTTCGGACAGAGATACTAAGTTCACAGGGCATTTTTGCAGGACCCTATGGAAGAAGCTGGGAACTAACTTGGCATTTAGTTCAACTTATCATCCTCAGATGGATGGACAAACAGAAGTGGTGAAAAGAAGTCTGGGAGACTTGCTGAGAATCTTGGTGACAGAGCACCACAGCCAGTGGGACAATATATTACCACAGGTACAGTTTGCGTATAATGACTCAGTTAACAGGAGAACAGGATAGAGTCCATTTCAGGTTGTCTATGGCATGTAGCCGAGAGGAATTTCTGAGTTGAGGGATTCAAAACAGACAGCGACTAGAAGTTCTAGTGTAGAAGAATTCACAGAGGCGATGAAAGAACTTCACAGTCAGGTGAAGGAACGATTACAGAACTCAAGTCAGGAGTATAAGCGCAGGGCAGATCAGCATAGAAGACAACTTCAGTTTGAGGTTGGTGATCTAGTTCTGGCACATTTGAGGAAAGAAAGGTTCCCAAGAGGAACATACAACAAGATGAAGATGAAGAAAATCGAGCCATGTAGGGTCTTGAAGAAATTTGGGATGAATGCTTATGAGATTGAATTACCCGATGGGATCGGAATATCTTCGATATTCAATATCTCATATTTGTACCGATACAGAGCTGGGGAAGCAGAGACTGGAGATGAGAAGTAGATTGGAGATGAGCAGCCAGTGATCCAGTGGAAAAAGCAGATGTTAGTTGCAGAAAAGTTGCAGATGGAGTACATACTGGACAAAATAATTGGCAAGAAGACCAGGAGGAAAGAATACTTTGAGTATCTAGTCAAGTGGAAGAACCATTGAGTTGAAGATGCCAGCTAGGAGATTGAAGCAGAGATACAGAAGCATGGAAAAACCATGCAGGAGCTCATGGACAGGAGCCCGTGAAAGTTTTTAAGTGAGGGAGTATGATGCAGGAGCATCTCCCACATCAAGCGAGCTAGCGTGGAGACAATTGGACAGTTGGACGAGCACCAACAAAATTTTTGAAAACATCTTAGAATTTGTTGTTGCGCATCTTAAATGAGCCATTAAGATGAGACGCACTTGTATTATGTAATCGGACCTTGAGCCTTTAGCTCTCGTCCTTAGTAGGTAGGAGGCATTTAAGATAGTTAATGCAGGTAGATAGAATTTAATTCTAGATTAGACTGGTTGAGAGCGCAAGAGGGAAAGGGGATATAGACACCCTCATTGTGTATTGTAACATAATTGTAAATTCTGAGCATTGAGAAGAGGAGAATGCAGAGAGCTGTGTAAGAACACCCATGTACAGATATTTGGATTAATAGAAGAAGTTGATTCAAATTCCTGGCTTTGTGTTGTTCTCTGTGTATTGATGTTGAATGATATGCTCATGAATTCTTGCTTCCTATTATACATTTTCTTTGATATGTTGTGTATATGATTTCATGTTTGAGTTTGAATTCTGAGAGGAAGAAGGAATGAGTTTCAATTGTTTCTCTATTTGAGCCAGAAAATTCCTGCAAGGAGTGCAGTTGAAGTGTCTGCAAGGAGTGCGTTGACAGAGGGTTCAGATAGAGATAGCTTTTGTTCTCATCTCTGCGAAAGTGCAGTTGAGTGCAGGAGTCGTCCGAGGAGTGTGCAGGGTGAGTGAAGTTCAAGGTTGCAAACCTGAGTGAGGATTGAAGGACTTCTGCTGCAGGTGTGCGCAGAGTCGAAGATTCAACACTTAGAAGTTGTTGAATGGTTGCCGCAAGGAGTGCATGCAAGGTTCTCTTAAATATTCAGAGTGGAGAAAGATCAAGAAGGATAAGGCCTTCAAAAATATTGGAGGACAGTGCAGGGAAGTTGCAATAGGAAGT
Organism: Picea sitchensis; assembly: GCA_010110895.2. NCBI lineage: Eukaryota > Viridiplantae > Streptophyta > Pinopsida > Pinales > Pinaceae > Picea > Picea sitchensis. Next base: position 2,428 of record SNQJ01S0190557.1, on the reverse strand, counting down.
TCGTAAGAGGCATCACAAGTTCACGTGCAGGGGGACAAGTTGTGGAGGAACACATAGTCTTTTCGCAGGAATCACCATGGAAGGATTGATGGACAGTATTTTCTCAGGAGAATACATGAATTTCCATGAGTCGTTAGATCTCACAGAGGTGCAGGGGATATACTGCAAGTATTCCCGAGAGGTTCAAAGCTCATTAGGGGTAGAGCCATTGATCCAAGCCATGAGGACTGTCAGAGTTGCACGTGGGATTGCGTATCGGGGTTTCGTAGGTTGAAGCCCGTAAATTTGGAAATAGGAATCACGAAATCGTGAACCGTGATATCCCGATAGGTCAAAGGAACAGTGTGGGGCCACAAGGGTTAGTAGGTGGACAGGTGGCACATCTTATCGGAGTTTCGTGGAGAGAAGGCCCAAAACATATGCATTTGGATTCACGATATTGTGAACTCCGAATTTTCGATGGAGTGAAGGGACCGCTGAAAAGTCAACTCG
>SNQJ01S0190556.1:4680-18087 GCA_010110895.2 Picea sitchensis | reverse complement strand
CCTGCACTTGGTTGGTGGAATTTACCATTATTCAAAATATAAGTATCTGTTTATATTTTAATCATGTTTTGCATGACTCTACTGCTTATGTTATCATGATTTTCGCTGTGCATTTGGATTAATGTATTTTCCATGGATTATTTATGTTAAAAATGATTCTTATGCTTACTCTGAGCTTAATTGTATTTCTTTGTTTAAATGCATGCGATTAATTACGAATGAGAACGTGTTATTCCGCGTAGTAACACCTACCCGGTAGCCAAGGTGCACTACAGTTATTCTGGGTTATCTACCAAGTGGTGTTATAGAAACCTTGTTAGCTGAGTGAAAGGGGTGTTACAGTTTGGTATCAGAGCGATTAAACATAGTATCAGAAAGTAGCACAGCGGGTGCGCTACAATTTTGCACCGAGCATAATGTCACAACCACCCATGTCAATAGCAAACATATGAGATTTCAAGTTGTACTAACCAATTTGGAGACATACATTTTCACAATGCCTCCAACATTTCATGGAACCTCCATTGGAAATCATGATTTCAAAGTTGTTGAATGCCCAGATATAGCAATTGGTTTCTTGGGAAATGCAACGATGAATAAAATTGAGAGTGTTGCCATTGTCAATTAGGATGATGACCTTATGATGCTTAATGTAGCCACTTAGCTTGAGGGTTTGGGGAGCAAAAAAGTCGGTTGAGGGAATTTAGTGAAAAGATGGGTTCTACTTATGGGAGTTAGAGGGCGGAGTAAGATTAGTTGGTTTGGGTAACGCAGCCAAAGGGGGAGCCTTGAACTCCTATTCATAAAAATCTTCAGATATGGCCATAGAAATATTTCGTTCCTTACATTTGTGCCCCATAAAATATTTGTCATCACAATTATAGCAAAGGCCCTTGAGTTAGCATTCAACCATTTATGCTTGGGTCCATTTTTGGATCTGGAGTGGAGTGGGAGGAGGGGTGGGAGTGGAGGGTTTAGGATGGGGTGTAGGATTAAATCACAATCCAAGACCTAATTGTGAGAAGGAAATACTACAATAGATAATTGCAAAAGAGAGAGAGAAGAGAGAAAAATAGAATCAATCTTCACACATAAGAGACTAAGAAACCAACTTTGATCACAATGTATTAATCCTTGACAATGAGTAAAATACATAGGACTCTCCACATGAGGAGTAATGGACACTAGGTTGGGATTTCTATGTGCATGCTCAAGTAAAAAAAAGGCACTTCTCCTAATAGCAACAGTTAACTAAAGTCAACATGCAATCAATAATAGAAAAAATCTCCTAGAATAAGACAAGAGTCCAAGAATGGAACTAAAGTCCTAATTGAGCGAGAATTTGCTAATTATGGAAAGTCATTAAATAAGTGAAGTGAGATAAATCCAATTATTAGATGGGTAATGTGCACTTACCTAGGAGGATAATATTCTTACTAAAGTGTTCTATATAGCCATGAAATAGGAAATATCTCCTAAAATTAAGGAAATAGGAATTACCTCCTAAAAAAAGGAATTTTACTAATGTTGGTCTATGAGCCCATGGTTTTGGAAACCCATGGTATTTTACCATGGTATTACATATAGGAATCCACCAACTAAAAATAGACCTTCTATAAATAGACATGCTATAAATTGAAGTCCTCCTAAATAGTAGGAAAAATGGAAAAAAATGAGTGTGTCACTAAGTATGTAGTTTTGCATGTTCCCCAACACCCCCCCCTAAAACAAAGCTAGAGTGTGCACAACAATAATTCTTAGCAATATGAAGCCATTTTAGGTACTCATGTACAAGTATAGATGCATAAAAACTGAACAAAAAGTGAGGTAAAGAGGGAAAACCTAGTGGGAACAAAATCCCCCCTCAAAATATGTTACTAACAAGACAAGAATGATAACATGTTCAACTTCTAATATGATGTATCCCTCACTCCTAGAATGTTCCTCAGTGAGAAAAAAATTTGTTCGGTGAAAGGCTTTGTGAATATGTTTTCCACCTTCTTTGAAGATGGACATAACTACATATCAATGACTCCATCACTAATTTGTCCTCAAATAAAGTGCATATGAACCTTGATGTTCTTGGTCTGTTGCCTTTGAAATGGGTCTCTACATAGCTCGAGAGTACTCTAATTATCACACCATATAACTATCGGATGATGAAAATTAAATCCCATCTCTATAAGAAAGTGTTGCAACCAAATAGCCTAAGTAGTAACATTCATTGCACCCCTGTACTCTACCTGTGCTGATGGTAAATCATTTGTTTATTAATTCTTACTTGACCAAAAAATAGGTCCTGATCCAAGGTAGAGGAAATATCTTGAAGTGGACTTGCATCAATGCTATCACCTACCCAATCATAGTCCTTGTAACCAACAAGATCCAAGGAAGATCCTGCTGCATAGTGTATACCAAAACTGGTAGTCCCCTTGATATATCTAAGAATATTCTTTAATACCTTCTGGTGAAGCTCACGAGGCTCCTACATGTACCTAGAAACTAATCCAACTACATAAGAGATGTTTGATAGAGAATGTGTAAGGTAGAGAATACTCCCCACCAACTATGAATATCTAGTACAATCAACTAAAGGTGATGCAATGACATCCTCTAGTCTAAACCCTGACTGAAAGGGTGTTGGATATGGGTTGAAATATGTCATCTGAAACCTATCAATAAGACATTTAGCATACTTGGACTAATACATCTTGATTCTTGAATCATTCTGGCTAATTTCAATACCAAGTAAATAATGTAACAGTTCCATATCTATCATAGAAAATCTATTATGCAAAGTGATCTTCACTGCAGTAATGGAGGAGGGTCGGATCCATGTGATGAGTAAATCATATACATATAGAACTATTAGTACAATAAAATCTGTGTTCCTCATCATATACATTATAATCTGATCTACATCTAAGAAAATCTCTAGAGAGAATATAAGACTCCTTTTTAGCATATCATGCCCGAGGTGCTTGCTTAAGTCCGTACAATGACTTCCTCAACCTCCAAAATAATGATGGATCTCGAACATATCCCTATGGATGCTCCATATATATCTCATCGTTAACATATCCATGTAATAATGCATTCTTCACATCCATATGTTGTACCTCCCACTTTCTAGATGTTGCAATAGCTAGAGCTAACTGTATCGAATCAATCTTTGCAACCAGTGCAAAAGTCTCCTCATAGTCAATTCCTTGTAACTGTGAGAAAAATTTAGCTACTAATTGAGCCTTATAGTTTGTAATGTATCCATCAACAACCCTCTTCTTACAGAAAATACACTTACATCTAAAAAGATTCCTATTGGAAGGTAGAGGAACCAACTCCCATGTGTTGTTCTCTATCAGGGAATTGTACTCCTCTTTCATCGCTTCCTCCCAATGGGGGTTTCCTTTAGCCTCTGCATAAGACTAATGTTGATACTGAGAGGGGGGTGAATCAGTAGAAATTACAAGTTCAAACACTTTTTCAACTTATACTTTAACCAGATTTTATATTTAATTTATATCCAATGAGCAATGAAGAATATCCAATGAATAATAGTAGAAGATATACACCAATACATCATGCACCATATATGAGAAGTAATCATAAGTTATTTTTCAAGGGAAATAATGAATTCTAAGGGAATATAACTCTTCCAAGTTCAAAGGAGGGTCAAACCTCCAATCAAGGGAAGCTACAACTTCCAAGTTCAAGGGAGGGTTAAACCTCCAAACAATGCCTTCAAGGGAAGCTACCACTTCCAATTTCAAGGGAGGGTTAAACCCTCTATCCTTTCCCTTCCTTCCACTCAAGAATATATAAGAGACATTAAACCTTTACATCAAAATATCACCATCAACAGAATATAACCATTACATAGAAGCTTGAACCAAAGATCACCAAGATGCGCCTTCCTTAGAACTTCCTCAAGCCTTTTCTCAAGTACGCTACATGTCCTCTTATCAACCTGGGTATGTACACTACCTATATTCTTATAATCCCATGTATGTACGCTACATGTCTTCTTATCATCCCACATATGTACATTACTTTTCCTCTTATCATCTCATGTACACCCTCATAAAACTAGGGTTTTTGCAATTCCAAAACTTTCGATCCTTTCAGACTTCGCCACCTCAGACTTTCTCCACGCTAAACTATACACATACTCCTAGCACAAGTGTAGACACACTTATGATATCTCCATCACACATGCTTGGATGATTATGAGATCTTCTTTGATGTGTATTTATACTCTTCATGACACTTCCTTTTAACATTAGGGCTAACCTATCACTTTCTCAATTCATAATTATTTTCTTTAATTATCTTCAAGGCAAACCTGTACTTCCTTCTTCAATTCACTTTGTCATCTTCAAAAAATCATTCCTCCTCAACCATGAGGATCCACATGACGTGCCACCTACCACCATAAATGACATGACGTATACTATCCATCCATGGGTGTTGTATCTACATCTATATTGTCCTTCATGTCCAAATACCTTGATCAACTATGGGTTCCAAAACTAATGACTACGGTTGACATCAATGACAAAAACCAATCTTCCAGTAATATCCCCCTTTGGCATTGATGGAAACACTCATGCTCCCCCTATCACAATTCTCCTAGTTTCTCTCCCCTTTTGAAATTAATGGAGAAGGATGGGGTTGATCCCCTTGAGTTCAATGGAAAAGGAAACTCTATTCTTTGGGGCTACTTGCCCTGAACATACGGCACTTAATAGTACTTCATTTTTATTTCCGGTATTCTGGTCTTTTTCTTCCTTCTAGATATTTCGTGTGTCTTCAATATTATTTCTCTACTCCTTGTCTAGTATGTATATGTTATTTGGTCTTCTTGTAGCAGTTGCAACCAATTTTTTGAATCTTCTTCTCTGATTTTATATCTCCGAGAGTCAAACATGAGAGTGTATCCTTGATCACACATTTTACTGACACTGAGAAGATTATGCTTCATATATTCAACCAATAGGACATTTTCTTCTTTTACATCTTTTGTTTCAATCTCTACTATTCCTTTTCCAAGTATTTTGGAATATGAGTCATCTCCAAATGCAACATTTCCACCCTTTCTATTCAAGTCGATGAATTTGTTTTGATCCCCGATCATGTGTGAAGAACATCCATTGTCTATGTACCATTCATATTCTTATTTACACTCTTCAGTGGTCAATGCTATTCAAAAATCTTCATTGTTTTTAATATCTATCCTTCTCTATACTTTGGTTGGAATAGGGACATTTGGCATAGGAGTATCTTCATTCATATATTTGCAGTCTCATGCTTTGGGACCAAGATTATTACATTTGTAGCATACGATATTTTGGTCAATCAGTGGATCAAATGGATTATAACTTCTGTTGAAAAATCCATGAAAATTTCCATATATACTATTTACACCATTCATGTTTCTTGCATAGTTGTTCCTTTCATTGATTCGGAAATTAATTTATTTATGTCCAAAATTTCTGCAAGTATAACATGGACCAAGAAAGAAATTTTGATACTTGGAAGTAAGTGATCTTCTTTGTGGTGTATTACATCTGGGTTCACGATATACTTTTCTATAGTTTCCTTCATACTGATTGAATCTTCTTTGATTCCTAAAGGTAGAAGGTTTTCTTGGATACTCATCTCTTCTGTAAGCATTCCTTCTTTCCAACAACCTAATCCACTTCTCATAAACTGTCTGTGTGGAGTTTTATTCAACCTTCTTGGTGGCATTTGCATCTTCTTTATATGAAGTTTCTCCCTTGCATCCAAGGTATGCTATGTTATTTGGCACTTGAGAGTTCCTTAAGTTCTTTCTTAATGAGACAACTTCTTGTTCCAGTTTCTCACAATATTCCTCTTTCTTCATCATGTGGACATTCATTACTTCTTCCATTCTTCTTGCTTCCTCAAGTTGAATTTTCAAGGAGATGATTTCTTCCTTTAGTTTCTCATAGTCTTCTAATTATTTCTTCAATATTTCAATTGTATTTTCAAGCTTATGATTCTCTTCCTCACAACTACTCAATTCACTTCTTAGTTTTCTATTTGTGTTTCTGAGCTTGCTATTTTCAATTTCAACATGCTTCAATTTTTCAAGATTCTCATCTTCTTGTTGAATCATTTCTGCTTCATGATTTTCTTCTTCTTCTATATTAGAATTGTCTTCTACTTAATTGGGTTTTTCTTCCTTAGTATCATATATTTCAATCCTTGGATAAGGGCATTCATGTTCAGTATGTTCTACTTATTCACAATTAAAGAAAAAAAATGCACCTCTAATGGATCCTTTGATATGTGAGTTGTAACTTGCTTCAACTTCTTCAACTTATTACTCTTCTACTTCTTGATTTTCATAAAGATCATGTAGCTTGTCCCAAAGCTCTTTATTTGATGCATATAATCCCACTATAGATTTTATTGAATCTTCTAGTCTATCCAGGATAGCATCCATTTCCATTTTGTTGTTCCTTCTTGCTTCCTTCTGAGCTGCAGTATTTGGTTTCTTCAAAGTTGTGTATCCTGAAACAATTGAAAGACAAATATCCATTCCTAAAGTTTTCAAGTAAGTTTGCACTCTATTACTCCAATATGCATGATTGCTTCCATCAAATAGTGGAATCCCATTTACAATATGACATTGTCCTTCCATCATTGTTCAAGATCTTCCTTCCAGTGGCTAAACTATACTGAAGGTAACCTGTTCTGATACCAATTGTTGATACTGAGAGGGGGGTGAATTAGTAGAAAGTACAATTTAAAACACTTTTTAAACTTATATTTCAACCAAATTATATATTTAATTTATATCCAATGAGCAATGAAGAATATCCAATGAAGAATGAAGAATAGTAGAAGAGATACACCAATACACCATGCACCATTTATGAGAAGTAATCATAAGTTATTGTTCAAGGGAAGTAATGAATTCCAAGGGAAGATAACTCTTCCAAGTTCAAAGGAGGGTCAAACCTCCAATCAAGAGAAGTTGTAATTTCCAAGTTCAAGGGAGGGTTAAACGTCCAAACAACTCCTTTAAGGGAAGCTACCACTTCCAATTTCAAGAGAGGGTTAAACCCTCTATCCTTTCCCCTTCCTTCCACACAAGAATATATAACTAATATAACCATCAAAATATCACAATCAACAAAATATAACCATTACATAGAAAACATAACTAAAGATCACCAAGATGTGCCTTCATTAGAACTTCCTCAAGCCTTTTCTCAGGTATGCTACATGTCCTGTTATCAGCATGTGTATGTACACTACCTGTATTTTTACCATCCCATGTATGTACATTACCTGTCCTCTTATCAACCTACATACTCCCTCAAAAAACTAGGATTTTTGCAATTCTGAGATTTGCAGGCCTTTCAAACTTTGCGACCTTAGACTTTCTCCACACTGAACTCCACACATACTCCTAGCACAAGTGTAGACCCACTTATGATAGCTCCATCACACTTTCTTGGATGATTATGAGATCTTCTTTGATGTGTATTTATACTCTTCATGACACTTCCTTTTGACATTAGGGCCGACCTTTTTTATTAACTGGGTTGGTTGTCATTGATGTCAACCCTTGAAGAAAGTCCAATAGCACAAAGGTAGCACAAAGGTTTGGGTAATGGACCCAAGTTTGTTTGATGTATAATGGTATGAGTTTTGATATATTTGCAGGTAAGACTATTCTAGATGGATAGTACATATCATGCCATTTCTGGTGGTATGTGGAACGTCACATAACTCCTCATGGTTTGAGATTTTCCTTATGAATTCGGAGGACCCTCATATGTTGGCTTGAAGCCCCAAAAGGTCAAAGAAGTCAAATTGCTTGCAAAGAAGAAATTATTTAAATAATAAAGTGAAGTGACAAAGTAAAAAAATGATTATTTAAATAATAAAGTGAAGTGAAAAAGTCAAAGAAGATTATTTAAATAATAAAGTGAAGTGACAAAGTCAAAGAGGATTACTTAAATAATAAAGTGAAGTGACAAAGTCAAAGAGGATTATTTAAATAATAAAGTGAAGTGACAAAGTCAAGGAGGATTATTTTAAATAATAAAGTAAATGGAGAAATTTATAATTATGGAAAGTGGTTAGAAGTGGGTTAGCCCTAAAATAAGGAAATTGGGTTAAGATGGTTGAAAGGTAACCTCTTGAGGAAGCTACATGAAAGTATAAATAAGAGGCAAGGCTCTCTCATTTCAATTACACTTGAGCATATTGAATATCTACAGGTGACTAAGGTAACCGAAGGATCTCGAAGCAGAATTTCAGAGGGAAGGTGTAGTAAAGAAGGCTGAAATTCAAGGGAGGATACATTCTTTTGATGATGCTTTATAGGGTGTTATCACACTAAGTCGCCTTGGGTCTCTGAGTTTTTTTTTGTTTAAAAAGAAAAATAAATAAAAAAAAACCTTTAGATTCTTATTTTCTCTTTAAAATACATTTCTCATCCTTTAAATGCTATTTATGATAGGACCTCTTAGGATGACTAAACCTTTGAGTCATAACTCATGTGTTGATCCACAATTCAATTTTTGGTCCTGAAACCCTTATGAGTTGATGGTCTATTCTTTATGTCGCCTCTCATGATTCATCCCTAGGTTGATACCTCCCATGACCAGGCTGATGTGACACACCTCTCTCATCACTCATGACCTCGCATGCATACCTCATCATCCCCACTCACTTTGCCAATCATTTTTGATTTGGAGAATGTTGCCCACTCAGAAGACATTTCTGTAGCACCTGTCACGATTATTATGCACCCACTCCAAGTCATGATTGCCACGAATGATACCTTAACCCTTGTTTTCAGTGCCTGAAGTCAGTTGAAATGTTTTCAAAAGATATTGCATTTATGATCCTTGGTAACGGTTTCTAAATTTGAAAGTTCAGCTGTGATGCACTGCGTAAGTTTGCTAGTTCAGATCAGACGATCGCATGCCCCCTAAATCCGATGCTGTGAGAGATTTCAGGGCCGAAGTTTCCTCAATCTCATCCTAATTTCACGCTGAGGAGATCAACAATTATTGACTTTACAGGTATCCTATGTAACCTCCTTCGCATATTATTTTTCATAGGATATTTGTGCTCGGATTTCAATTTGCTAAGCTTGCAAGGTAGTATGGGAGCCATATTTGCATTCCTGTAAACATCTTCACTCATATCCATAGTCTGATTATTGTGTTTAGTCATAGCCTTTGAAAGTCACATGCCTGAAACAACCCATCCTCTGTGTATGCGTTGTGCTACGCAGAGGCGCTACTCAGACCTCTCTGATTATCCTTTGCTTCTTTTCATCCTGTATGAAGAGTCAGTTCGAAATTACTTCCTCAAAGTCTACACTCTGAAAACCTGTATGAGCCTGAAAGTCCATTTCTCGTAGCCAAGTTCATTTTCTAAGCACTGTTAATTTGGAGGGACAACCTTCTACTTTTGAGACTTAAATTGAAATTTTTTGGTCAATAAAATCCCTTACAGCCTCTTAAGAACCTTCTTTTTGAGTCATGGAGACCCCTCAATCGAAGAAAGAAAACAAAGGTGGCAAGATAGTTTGAACATAACCTGTGGACATGCACCTTTTTGACACAAAACCCATGGCAAGGGAAATGTTTCGAAGAGAAGGATGCCTCTCTTTTTGCCAGAACATGCAGAGAGGCCACTCAGAAGTAGAAAAACAATTTGCACTAAATTTTGATGGCAAGAAAACCAGAGTTGGAGATTTGGAATTTGAGGTGACTGAAGCCTCCATCTCAGCTGCAACAGGGATTCCCATTTCAGGAGAAAATTGGTTCAAGGCCATGGTATTGAGTTCACCTTTTGTTAAAGATATTTTCAAGCTTGAATACCAAGCCAATGATTTATCTAAGAATGTGTCAATGAATCAGTTGATTGACCAGTTTGACAAAATGTTGAAAATCAAACAGAGATATTTTAGTTGTGAAGGGATATTTAACACCCTATACCATTACCACATAAGGTTGTTGTTGCATTTTACTGGTAAGGTTCAGATGAATATTCCATATTACCTGCTGAGAAGTATAGGTAAAATGACAGATAGGGTGCAAGTCAAATCCAAGGATGTGGACTCTAGCCTTTTCCACTCTGGACTTATTAGGATGCTTGTCTCTGAAGATTTGGGAAAGAAAGAGATCTCCTAGGATAATTTTTTGGTCTCTTCTCACTTTAAGCTGGACCCAACACCTACCCCCCAATAACAAATTGCAGGCTCTTCATCACCTACCAGTACTAAAACATGGATCAACAAGAAGAGAAAGGGCAGAGCACCTATTTTAAAGATCAATAAGCAAGTCAGAGAAGCTGAGGAGGAGGTCTGTCCTTCCCCACACAGAAATTTCTCACCACCACGTCCACCAGGGTTAGAAGAAGTTTCATCTTTTACCAAGGTGACATCAAAAAAAGGAAAGAAGCTTCTCTTTCCATCTCCTTCTCCAACAACTGAAATCAAAGGTAAAAGACCTTTCACCAGGTCATCAATTCCTAAGGGGAATTTCAAAGGACAGCCTTTACAAGAAACCCCTGTACAGAAAATCAAGGGTAAAGGTACCAAAATACCTTTGGAGAGGGAAGATGAAATCCCTATGAAGGATTGTAAAAAACCTATGAAAAATAAAGAAAAGGTTGTTGTGGAAGAGAAGAAGCATAAAGGAAAAGGTTTTGAGAAGACTGATGAAACATGCAAGGAAACTCCTGTAGAGATGGAAGAAAAGGACAAGAAAAAGCCTGCTGAGACTACACATGTCCCCAAACCTCTTGGCAGCCAGACCTACAAAATACTTATTAAGAAGCTTAGGGATGCAAGGAGAGAAATAGCTCGTCTCAAAGCAGAAAACATGGTCCACTTGGCTCAGATGAATGAGCTCATGACTGGGTACAACCATACCCTGGACTTGGCAAGGTTCGCAACGATAAAGGCTTTGCCTCTTCGTAAACAACTGAAGAATCTTTACAGACAGAACAGGGGTTTCCAGGCTCAGAACAGGAAGCTAAAAGTAGAACTGAAGCATTTCCAAGATGAAGTAACCCAAAAGAATTTACATGTGTTGGTTGAGGCTGCCATTGAAGATGACAAACCAGTAGCTAAGGAGAGCACAACTATACTGAATAAGCCTACGAGTGCTAAGAAGAAGAAATCTACTGAGTTATTTGAAGACACTCTTTCCACCAGGAAGAGTGTGAGGCTAAGTGTTAAAATGACAAAGTAGTTGGTAGTGGTAAACCCCATTTTTGAAAGTTGTTCCTTCTTGGGAATGTTAACTAATATGCACATATTAAGTTTTTCCACCTATACAGGCTTCTAGGTGTTTAGCTATATGAATTTTGGTATTTTTGCCAAATACTAGTTTCACTCAGTGGTAAAAGCACCTAAGTAAATTGATTTGTCATCATGGAAGGACACAAACAACTCTACACACGTTCAAGAGTCAAAGACGTTGCATTTTGTCTTAGCTACCCAAACCCTTATGCAGACACAGCGTATGTGGTGCTGCGTAATATTTTATAGAATGCATAATTGTTACATAGGTGCTACCCACATGCGCTGCGTAATATCTTATAGGGAGAAGGTTTACACACAAGCGCTACTCAATTTTTCAACAGAGGACAAATGTAGCTGCAGACATGCAACACAAGGGAGCCACCCACAGGTGATACCTTCTCTCCTTGTTCCATTCTAGGGGGCGCTACACATAATTGCTACCCAAGGGAGTAGTCAGGACTAAGCCAACAGTTTTGGATAAGTTAATAATGGATTAAATGACAGAAGTAGCAGTTGGCGTTCAGAGGACAACTACAAGCTCCAAAGGGACACATGGAAAAACAGGAGCTGAGCAACAAAAGAGGATCAAAGAAGTTAGAAGCATGATTGGGTTTAGTCACCAAAACTTCCCTATTTTATAGCATAGGCTGTTATCTTAGTTGTTAGAATAAATAAATGTTTTGAGATTTTTAAGGAAAAGAGGCCAGCTTGTACCTCCAGTTGTTACCTCCCTTTATTGTTATAAATAGATAGGTGAATTGCTTTAATTGGTTCAGATGGTAGAGCAAGGCTCCCAAGAAACTGCAATATTTTGATAAAGTGACTGTGATCTAGTATGTACTGGACTTAAGACTTTTTGACTAATAGAAATCAGCTCTTATTTCAGACTATTTGCTTCTAATGCTAAATCTTCATATTCGAATGCTTCATATGGATGACTGTGTTAATGATGTGATGGATGTTTGATCATTTTATTGTCATGGTGTTTATTTAGCTCCTTAGTTTCTAATTTCAAGAAGATTCCTTAGTTTCTAATTTCAAGAAGATCTTGTTTTTAGAAACTTTCTTCCTTTGGGATTTTGTGGACCTGATGTTTGCAGTAGCTCTTACATTCTTCTCATTCAAGTCTTCCTTCTATCCATTTACTCCCAAACTACTCGTTGAAATTAGCCAAGACCTTATTTGATGTTACATGTTAGCCCTGTTTTTGAGTGAGGATATTATCATTCCGAGTTTCTTCCATTCAACCTTTAAAAAAAACTCATACTTTCACATATCATCTGATGGGTACTGGGCTTACTTTTCTTGCAATCAGAAAGTGACTCCTAGTGCTAACATAAGGTATGTTATTTACAGGTCATCTCACCATTTTCGCAATAAAGTTTTTTCTAGAATGATTCAGACCGTGAAATTGGGAGGCCATTGAGGAAACATATCCAAGTAGTCATGGTACGAATTTCAGCATGTGGGCCGTTGTATTTTTGGAGTTACACTCCGTGGAAAATAGGGTTTGTAGCTAGTCCTGAAACTAGTCTAAAACAAGTGTTTCAGGTAAACGTGTCATAACTTCTTCATAACATATCCAAATTCATTAAAAAAAAATGTGTTGGTTAGAGTACAATTTTTAGTATTATGTGTAAAATTTTGATATTGATACAACAAATATTCCGTGCGGGGAACACTGTACAAGTTCTCTCTCTAGAATAAGCCAAAATTCAACAAGGTATTCCATTTTTGCTATAACTCCTTTTCTAAGAGGTTCCAAGTAGTGACACCTGGAGGAATTGCATAAAACACACCGAAGAAGATTGTGTACTATTTTGAGATCTTTATTCAGTATAGGAACATAGTTGTGATTATTTCAAGTTAGGGTTGTTGACTAATCCAAAACTAGTCATGTGAGACTAAAGTAAAGTTTGATGAAAATGTTAGTCTCTTGTTGTTAAATTTAAGGAAGGTTTGCAGGTATGTGATCATATACACCAGGTCTATTACAGAGTTACAAATCAGACTTGGATGATGAAATTGATGAGGGCTTTTGGTTGAGGTACATGTTGGGTACATGGTTGAGACAAGTAGTTGATGAGTTGGCACATACATGA